>LXFE01000139.1:0-31993 GCA_001929475.1 Neolecta irregularis DAH-3 | reverse complement strand
TCAACAACGACTTATCTTCGCCGGCAAACAATTAGAAGATGGCCGAACTCTTGGGGATTACAACATTCAGAAGGAGTCTACTTTACATCTCGTCCTCCGTCTTCGGGGTGGAATGCAGATCTTTGTGAAGACTTTGACCGGGAAAACCATCACTTTAGAGGTCGAGGCATCGGTATTTTTTCGATTTCATGAACTCAATTCTAATGCGCCTAGGATACGATCGACAATGTCAAGACCAAAATTCAGGACAAGGAGGGCATCCCTCCTGATCAACAGCGGCTCATCTTTGCTGGTAAACAACTGGAAGATGGGCGTACTCTTGGTGACTACAATATTCAAAAAGAATCTACTCTTCACCTCGTACTTCGTCTTCGAGGAGGAATGCAAATTTTCGTTAAAACGCTTACCGGCAAAACAATTACACTTGAAGTCGAGTCTTCCGATACGATTGATAACGTGAAGACGAAAATCCAAGATAAGGAGGGTATTCCGCCTGACCAGCAGCGGCTTATCTTCGCGGGCAAACAGTTGGAAGATGGACGAACCCTCGCCGACTACAATATCCAAAAGGAGTCGACTCTTCATTTGGTCTTGAGATTGAGAGGGGGTTGTTAATTGGTGCTTTATAGGTTTGTAGGTATATCTGGGTTTCCATGAATGAAAATGGTATCTTTAGATTGCAGTCGCATTTCTTTGACTATAGCTTGTTCATGAATCACTTACACAAATAGAACCCCTAGGCTTGACCTATATATTTTTAAACTCCAAGTCCGTTTGCCCATTCATCGAGACCTTGATATGTGTATAGCACAACTGGCTCGCAATAAGTGTTCTCTGGCGACAAAGGGTTAAACTCCAAAGTATCTGTCAAATGCCAGAACAATTGAAAGATTGAAGGCCGTTGAGTCGAACAAACAGAGAAATTGATCATCATGTTGTTGTAATCCATGGATAATTTGCGGTCAGTAAATTTCCATAGTCCGAGATTGGTGGTGACACGCTTGGCTGCTATTACAGGGCCAAGGACGGCCTGAGGGTGTGTTATTGGGACTTCAAGATTTGCATAGGCTGCTAATGCTAAGCGCATAAACAGTTGACCTGATTCCAGCTCCATTTCGTATGGACCAATGTCATCAGTTGACATCGGCCCTGTTGACTTCAGGAAGATGTGAAGCATAGTCTCACTGCCACTGCACGGTCTTGTTTCTACGATGCGGTAAGTGGTTTTGGTTGACTGGGGCGTCAAGTAAATCTATGGATTGTATTGGATACAGCTCAGATGCAGGAGAACATACATGATGTTTATCGTAGAAGACCGCATCTATAAGTACCTTTCCGAAACTGGCAATAAATCCCAAAACTTTTGACGGTTGCATTTGCTGAATCACTTCCGGTTGAGCAACGAATTTGAGGTGTTGAAAAAGTGATTTTAAGCCCATTTTCAGATGTTTCAGATTGATTCTTCAAAGACATGAGTATAAATAACGAGACCCTGGAAACCAAATTTGTGCATTCATTGTTTGGACGTTGTCTTCTTCTCATGGTCTTCGATTGCCTCCATGAGTCCTTCATTCCGTCTACAGCACAACTGTTCGTAAGTATCGATACCACAACAGGTCAAACCTTCAAATCCTCAACATTGATCGTATTCCTCTTTGCATGGTGAGCAAAGTTCTCGAGATCACCGCTTAAGCTCTCTGTCCAACGATTAAAAATGTGGCAGAATCTGACATACCGGCTTGACTCCACAACATCTCGGTCATCGCAGCTATAAATTCGGGCGTGGCATTGGTATGTTGCTCCATGCAAACTTCGTCGATTATCTTTCCTACTGCAAACCACAATGATGATTTGAGACGAGTAGGAAGATTCTCATCAGCGTTTTCACCAGCTTTTGGAGGCATCTTACGACCTAATGGGTTTGGGTCGACTTTACTATCACATGACCGCATCGCACCTGAGTACTCTAAATTCTTGGGTTTCTCAATGGCGGTCTGTTTTCCAGTCAAACGTTCTTAAATACTGGGATCCCTAATTAAGAACTAATACAAACTTGTCAAGAGACTAAGAATGTTTCATTATAAAGCATGGTCATCCTGTTACATTTACGTACCAAAATTCTTTGAATCTTTATTGAATTCGTACTCTCGGGACTACGGGACTGTAATATCCTTTATCCCATGTCCATTCAATGATCGCTTAACATTGGGTCATTTTGGCTCTTTCTGGCCGGGTCGATCAATGACTAGCCTGGGTCTGGCATGGGAAACCGAGAACACTCGTCAAACCTGCTTCGCGCTGGATGCCATTATTGGTTCATTTGAGTGGAAATTTCCATTATCTTGCAAGGTCCCATCCATGTAAGCGTATATCCTTGGGTATACCTTACCAATACGGATGGTGGCTGCAATGATATTGCGGCAAATTAAATTGTACTATATAGCGTAGATAGGCGCTCACTCCTTGCAAAAGTCCACGTTCACTGAGGCTAGTAATATACCCTGGTACTTGGGTTACAACACTTACATTCCAAGTCCAGAGTCTAGTCTTATAATTTCCCCCTGGTTCTGGGGATTATACCAACGCTCTCTTCGCGATCTTCATTTGCTATTGTTATACACCCATGCATTACACACAACTACGGCCGGTCCATAACAGATGGAGCTATGCAATTTCAAATGTCAAGGAGAATTTATGGTTTATTTTATTGTCTAGCCTGGGGATACTTTTCATTCTTTATGGCGCCGCTTTCGCAGTTGTCACTTTTACCCCGCTGGTCCCATCTTTTATCTCACCAAAACAGACATCTGCTCCAGATCTAGCTGACGGAATACGGCAGTGGCCTACCGTCGACAATGCCTCTGCACCAATCGCTCAAGAACTTTGCCCTGGTATGCAACCCGTATCTAAGTTTTCTAACCACAGGCTATTACTCTGAGAATGTTGTCAGAACGACCAATGGAATCACTGCTTGGCTTCGTATCGCTGGCCAGCCATGCAATATATACGGCAAAGATTACAATGATCTCATTCTCAATGTGACCTATCAAACTGATAATCGTTTAAACGTTCGAATTACAGACTCTGAGGATATTCAATATGTTATTCCAGACGATGTCGCCAAGGCCCCAGTCGCCGAAACAAACACTGCGCAGAAATATGAATTCGAGTATAATACCCAGCCCTTTGAGTTCTGGGTTACTCGTAGGAGTGACGGAGACATTTTGTTTGATACTAGGGGAACAAAGTTGGTATGCTTGTGCTTTGATTGAACCTTGCCAATGTTTCAGATTTTCGAGGACCAGTATCTCGAGGTCATGACGAAGATGGAACCAAACTATAACCTCTATGGTCTGGGAGAAGTAATACATGAACTTCGGTTGGGGAATAATTTAACCAGGGCTATGTGGGCCACCGATTTGTCAGTATGCCTGTCTCGCTTCTCTTGGCATGTCGCTAACCACTATCAGAATCCAATTGATTCAAACATGTATGGCTCACATCCAGTATACCTTGAGACTCGTTATGGAGGTGACTTGCAAAGTCGGACGACCTCGACATCTCATGCAGTCTTTCTTCGATCGTCTCATGGAATGGACGTATTGTTGAGGCCTGAAACCTTGTCCTATCGAGTGCTTGGTGGAATTATCGATCTCTATTTCTACCTCGGTGATACAGCTATACAAGCAATTCAGCAATACGTCAGGTAACATGTTCAATGTTGCATCTTCATTAGTAGTTCAATTGGACTTCCTGCGATGCAGCAATACTGGGTACTCGGATTCCATCAGGTTTGATCGTACTTCCACATGGTCCGTTAATCTGCTCAGTGTCGTTGGGGATATAAGAACGTGAATGATCTGAGAGATGTAGTAAAATTATATCGAGAGTAAGTCGTGCTTTGATATGTCACGCTAATAAGCAGAGCCAACATTCCCTTGGAGGTCATTTGGTCGGATCTTGACTACAGTACCGCATTGTACTGTTCAACTATCAGGCTGACCGTAGTGTACCAATATCGAGATTGGACATTGGATGAGAAGAACTTTCACCCTGATGAAATGCATCATTTCCTCGAAGAACTTCATGCCAACAATCAATATTACGGTGTGTTTTGTAGCTTGGCAATACGTTGATTTTAGTCCCGATCATTGATGCAGGTATTTATGCGGGTAATCCTACCAATCTCTCAGATGTCTACGATCCATACACCGCTGGTCTTGATAAGTCCATCTACGCCCTTAACCCAGACTCCTCGCTATATATCGGCAATGTATGGCCTGGATACACGACCTTTCCTGATTTTTATCGAAACGCGAATACTTTAAAATGGTGGATTGAAGCTATGCGAAACTTTTCGACTTTGGTTGATTATGACGGATTTTGGCTGGATATGAACGAAATTAGCACTTTTTGCACTGGAAGCTGTGGGAATGATAAACTTTCCGATAATCCGTCTTGTCTTTTTGATTTTGTAGGTTCCCCTTCTACAGATTACCCTGAGGGTTTTAATGTTACCAATTCTACAGAAGGATTCCATGCGGATTCGGCTAAGGCAGTAATGGCTCAAATCATGCCTGCAGTTGCTCCTGATGCACCAGTTCAACTTGATAAAATAGGTCGAAATGGTCTCTCTTGTTATAATGGTGACTAATTCTCAAGTCAATTATCCGCCCTATAAGATCAAGCTTGCGGAAGAGTTACTGAATCTTGCTTCCCATACTCTATCACCGAACGTAACTCACCATGATGGCACCTTGGAATACGGTGCGTGTTTTTCTACACAATGGTTGATACCTTTGCAGATATTCATAATCTCTACGCATACACAGAAACAATGACAGCTTATAAAAGTTTCTTGGAACTCCGTCCTAATAAACGCCCTTTTCTTCTAACTCGAGGCACCTTTCCCGGCAGCGGGTCGTATGCAGCTCATTGGGGAGGCGATAATAGCAGCAAATTCTATTACATGGCCTTCTCGATTCCCCAAGTTCTTAGCTTTCAAATCTTTGGCATTGTATACGGGTCATCTTCAGCCTAGTTGACGTTGTAGCCGGTTGTCGGGGTGGATACCTGTGGTTTCGGCGGCAATACAGACTTTGAGCTTTGTGCTCGATGGATGCAACTCGGTGCATTTCTCCCTTTCTATCGAAATCACAACGAAATCACATCAATTCCTCAAGAAGCTTATCGGTGGTCCAGCGTTGCCGAAGCCAGTCGGATCGCCATTAATATCCGATATAGTCTTTTGCCATATTGGTATACGCTGATGTATCGCGCTCATGTTGATGGAACTCCAATGGTTCGGGCGTTAGCTTGGGAAGTATTCAAGTTCCAATATTTACCAGTTCTGACAACAGTTTCCGAATGAAGAAGCATTGAAGGATGCCGATAGACAGTTTCTCGTTGGGTCAGCCATTCTCGTGACTCCTGTCTTAGAACCTCTTGTTACAACTGTCAATGGTGTTTTTCCTGGATCTAGGAACGACATATGGTACGACTGGTATAATTATACCAAGATCGAAGTCCCAAATGGAAAAAATGTTACTATGGATGCTCCATTAGGTCATATCAATCTTGCGGTTCGAGGTGGATCGATTTTACCTATGCAAGTAGGCTCATGCTTTTAAGACTGAAGCTGATCAGAGGAACCTGGTTATACGACCACAGAAACCCGAAAGAATAGCTTGAAACTCCTCGTTGCTCTTTCCTCGGAAGGAGTCGCGCAAGGTGAAATTTATCTTGATGATGAAGCTCTAGTTCCTGCGTCGACTCTCAATGTCGAGATGACTGTAGCCGACGGCTCCCTAAGCGTGAGATCTCGAGGAAAATTTGTCATTACTACCATGCTTTCTAAAATTACAATTCTGGGCGTCACCAGTAAACCCAAGCGAGTTCATTTTGATTCACCAGTGGTTGTTAACTGGGCATATGATGAGACTTCTAGAATTTTAACGATTTTTGATATTGATAAGTTCAATGGGAGTGATCTGAAGAGTTTCAACTGGACTCTGACATGGGCTGAGTCGGATACCAGTACCTAAAGGAGAAATTCCTAGGAATATTGCATTTAGCTACTATCTAAGTAATCAAACTTGCTTATCCTTTATATTTCTGCTGCAACAATAGCTTCTACTTTCCCAAGTAAATTAAAATCGTGTCCGGTTGTAGTTTCATAAAGAGATACCTCAGTTCTCAACACTGCAAGGCGATTCTCAACAGTCTGGAAACCTTGACGAAGGTTCCGAATGGAATTAATTAGCCGTTCAAAAATGTGATGGCACCTAGGGATACAAGGCTTCGTATTTATCGATAGAAACTCTTTGAAAATGTAGATTTAATCCATGAATTAGATGCTAAAGCTTGAGATGCTACCGACTTGCCGGCTTCATTTTGGTTGATTCCTCAAAAGCCGAGTATCAACATACACATGCCCATTCTTTATATAGATAATTCTTTTTGCAGAAGTTCGTTGTATTACGATAGAATTCGAAAGGCTTCTGGATATAGAATAATTAAAACACTCATTTTGAGCGAAGACATAACTTTTTGTTATTTTTAGATAGGCGAGATGCAATCACAAAATAGGGCGTTATTTACATCGCGAGCGCAGCGACCTCTGTTATCAGCCGGGTGATAGCCTTGTTCTCTGTCTTCAGATACTTCAATTCTTTTCTAATGCCGTTAGTGCAAAGGAACAAAGGGTTTAGCACCTCATTGCATACGCATCTTCTCCGTCAGCGTAGTAGCCTTTCTCCACCTCATTTACCCTAGGAATTCAGGATCATGATAAATAGGGTATTCACTTGAAGTCTAATGTTCCCTTATAGAGATGTAACGCCGCTTTGTTTGATTCACGGACGTGCAAACTGACATATTCCGCATTAAAGTTTTCCACCATGGCCCTCTCTAAAACATTAGTATCAAGACAAAGCTGGCCATACGTGATAATCGCATCAATTTTTCCGCAAAACCCAACCTCCGATATGTCCTCATGACACTGACGCTTGTAATATGACCATGCTGAATTCCGTCCGCTGGATCTTCTTCCATCTTAGCAAGAACGTAGCCCACTATCACGCCTTTCTGCACGATTAAAAAGATCGTTCTACTCTGAGCATCCTACCGGATTTACTGCTACCCAAGATAACTGGGGCCACGTTAGAAGATGATATAAATCTTAATATCAGAGTCAATTCATATTGAGAATATGTTACAATATTTCATAGTGTAATTTTCAGGCAAATTCGATAGATTGCAAGCTTGCATCTAATATTTAGGAGAATATAACTGAGAGTCTTACACCTGGTAAATCGTCTATTGTTGCTTGTCTAAGATCCATTTTATGCGGTATGAAGTGGCGAATTCGGTGTTATTTCGAGGGGAGTATTTCTGATTTTCCTACTGATGTCTGACCTGTCCTTTCCACCAAAGACTTTATAAATGATCGCTTCGATATGCTGCCTGAAATATGCGATATCAAATGGCTCGGCCTTACGAATAGCCTTCTTTGGATCAGATATCTTTAGTGTTAAATCACTAGATACCATTAGAAAGGGAGGATATGGTGATGATCTACGAATTTTCACAACTCCCTCGAGAATAACAGGACGAAACAAGTCTGAAGTGACGCATTGTATGACTTATACGATGGCAGTACTGAGTTTGAGCTAGCCAAGATTTCTGAATACGCTCAAACAAATAATTTATATGTTTACCAATGGGAAAGGGTTTGATATTTAACTTTACTCATCTGCTCAATTCTCAAAGCCAGATCAAGCAGCCGCAGAACAATTACACTCTTGCAATCTGGTTGTAGCTGTCTCTTTTGGCAAGTTGATACCGGGATCCGTCATTAGCTCTGTTCTATATGGCGGCATCAATGTCCATCCATCGTTCCTTCCAAGGTATACTAGCTTCTTCGAGCGCATTCATTGATTTACCGAGATTTTATGGCCCAGCACCAATTCACCATGCTCTTTTGTCCGGAGACACCACGACAGGTGTCACCGTTCAATCTCTTCATCCCACAAAATTCGACCAAGGCAAAATTCTCGCCAGATCAGAGGAAATTCCGATATCGACCACTTCCACATATGATCTACTATATAAACGGCTGGCTGATGTTGGCGCAGACCTGCTTCTTAATGTACTTCAGTCTCGTACTTTTGAATCAGAAGGTCTTCTGCCTATTCATGAAGCGAAATATGCTCCAAAAGTCAGTAAAGAAGATCAGGTAATCAAATGGGACGAATGGGATATCAAAACTTTCAATCGCCATGCACAAGCTTTCAGGAATCTATACTGCCACCTGGGCTGTCAAAACCTTCGCATGTTCAAGTTGTCAGGATTTGAAATTTCGCATCTGCAACAGGATGACATTGGGTCACATGAACCAGGCTCCTTCAGACACAGAAACCGTGAAATGGTTATTTCTCTTAATGATGGGGAAGTTGTTGTAAAAAATGTTCAACCTGAAGGGAAAACCTGGGTGGCCGGTTGTGACTGGGTACGGGGATGGCATGGAGGTGCAGGAGGTGTTTTCACTTGATTAGAGACCTGTCCTAAATCTTCAAGTCTTGATCTTGTCCAGCGTGTCTTTCACGAGGGTGTAGTCACAAATGTTTGAGTGCCAGTATTACAAAACTAGCACAGGACGTCCCGGTCATTTGGCCTAGTATTTGTTATATAAGTCGCATGCGAGCTCAGGTTAGATAATTTGTACTGATTGACTTGGGTTCATAGAACATTGCTTTCTGGGACGGATTAGACTTAAACTTGGTGTATCCCGGCCCATAACAAGTAGTGCGACATCGACCGCGGTAAGGGTATTAATTTCGAAGGAATCACTGCAGCAATTTGGCATTAATAGTCCTTTACTTCGGTTTTGAAGAGATGTCAATAACATGATACTGACCAATGTATAGAGTATGCGTCTTCCCGACATCTTATGATTTATGCTTTATGAAGATAATGAGGATGAAACACGTCTTTAGGTCACAGGGAAAGAGGGAGCCTAGACCTACTGATTGGGCGATGATAAGAGCATTGTCAACCATCCACGAACTGGGAGTGCATTAAAATCCTCAACAGACCAACCAGTCCAATTAAGGAAGCAAAATCCTTTGAAAGGGTGGCGAAAAGCTGTGGGAAAGTGGACATCAAGCCTACCAGATGGATCAATAAAATAAAATCGAATATCATGATAAATTGGAAGAGTTTGATAGAGAGATTTACAGCACCGTACCCCTAAAGATAAACCAGTCATTAGCCATCCCTAATATTTTCAATAGCGTGAAGCTCACTAATCCATTGTTGACTCAGCAGGACCATGTCAGGGTTATCTTGCGTATCCCCAAATGCATCTTGCACTGTACTGTTTCCTTCTCGAAGGATGTTTGAGGACTGTGCGATGTCGTTGTTCGTAAGAGATTGAGCGTGTTTGAAAATAAGCGCATTGACAAGATCATAGAGCTTTTGTCGATTTGCTAGGAGCGCTTGACTGCGAAGTTGTTCGAGAATATTCAAAATATGAATGGTCTTTTCGGTTTCTCCATGAGCTTCAAAAGGTTGAATATCACAAAACGAAGTTGATGTCTTTTGTAAGTCACTTAGGACATTCTGAGCCGGCTGTTTGCTTATCGTTTCACGGATTACTTGACCGTTTCTATGCCGTCCACGTCCACGACCACGACCATGTCCTCGCCCGCGTTTGGTGAAGGTTTTGGTTGATTTATCAGACGCCAATTGAAGAAGGGCATCTCGATGATAAGCTGAAGCAAATTCTCCGGCTATGTTTGTTTTTTGTACTGGGTAGTCTGGAAATATTTGTTCTTCTTCGAGTCTCCGTTTTTCCAATTGCTTCTTCTTAAATCGTTCGGCATATCTTTGTAATTGGCAACTACGTCATGGAATTGGCTCATACCCTTCATTCGCATCTTCCCTATCGTCTAAACCAATATCCGGCATTTCGTGATCGGTAGTATCCATGACTGTTCTTTTGTATTCCCTCGAAGGCGGAGTAACTTCAACGGCAATAAGATAATTCGAAGGCATTCTGGCATCAGGTGAGAAGGGCTCGAGATGTTCTTCGGAAGGTTGAGAGAATCGCTGGGCAGCTAGGCTTGATAATTTTGAGTTATTCATAGAACCGCCTGCGTTCTGGAAAGTAATAGTATTTGCTTCTTTCCCTTCATTCAATCCTGCTTCTTGGTGTTCTTCATCGGTATTCGTTTCACTAATCGCAGTTAAACGCCGGCTTTCCCGCCGATTCCTTGTTGCAGGGATCTTAGCAATTCCCGGTTCTTCGCTTGACACACACCTTTTTACGGTAGCATGCTCTATAATCATCGCTTGTCTCAAACAACCTTCTTCCAAAGCAGGGCTTCGGTCGGCCATCTTTTTGCTTTGAGGGGAATATCTCAGCAGCCTTTTGCTGTAAATTGGAAAATTATCAAGCTCAATCGATGCACTCAGGGTTACAGGTACTGACTTCGAACCACTACATCAGGAAAAGGCAAAGGTAAGCATACATTCCAGATGGTATGTAAAAGAATTAAATACCAATAATCATACTCCTTGTCATAAGCCATCAGCTTTGATTCCTCCTGGTCCTAGACTTGCACCATCACAGTTCATAGAGCACTTCTAGTGAACTGGATCATTTTTTGTTTTTTGGTTGGAGGTTCTAGTTGGGTTTCCAAGAGCGGGGTAGCAGTCGAATGGGCCCTGTTCTCTTGCCTTGGCGGGGTAACAGCAAAACTACTCACGTGATCCAAATAAGGGTCTGGATCCCAGGGCGAAGTGGGATTTCCGGCTGTTAGATCCTCGAGTTGAAAAGCAGATTGACATGCATTTAGACCCCGGCTAGTCTGATTTGCACACTCCAGTTGGGTCGGTTGAACAATATCCATGTCAGCCAAGGATAAGAATGTTCCATCGTTGACTGGAGTCAAAGGGGACACATGATTCATCTTCAAGTCTTCAAAGTCAACAGTCGATGTTGAGATCTCCAATGGTTCATTCCGTCGAACAGTCGTAGACACTTTGCGCGGACTACTTTCTTGAATCAAGCTCGCTGGATCATTCTTAGACTTCAGAGTAGCCTCAAGGGAGTGGGGTTTGGACACATTTGATCCATCATGAACGCATTTGGCGGAGGAACTAGAAGAATCCGTGCTAGGAGATGTTCGGATAGTCTTTGATTTTGAGGACTTCGACGTTTTCTTACCTTCATCAGCGATATTATTGCCAACGCTTGCATGTCTTTTTCTCAATACTGGACTTACATTCCCAGATTTCGTAGTGCTACTCTTCTTTTCGGAAAAGTATCTCTCATTCGTTTTGGAATAATCCACAAAGTTTTCGACGCATCTGTTATCTCGAACTCTTTTCGTATTTGTTCCGATGAACATTCGTTGAGGCTCATAAGGCATCATTTCAGGGTTACGTCTACAGGCAGCACAATTGCACCTCTTTTGACACACTGGACAAGACCATTTTGGATCGGAAAGAACGTGGAGTGGCTGAATATCAAAGTTACGAAAAAGAAACCCGTAACAGAAACCTCGATTGCATGTTGAGCAAATTGCACTGGACCATTCAGAGTGAGGTGCCTTGCAGCTATGACATGCCATTGTTGGCATGAAGCCTCTTTCCGCACGCGTAGGTCGAAGTGATAGTTGCTCATATACGATTTGAGCGACAGATTTACGAGATTTAGTACTAGTAGGTCAAAAGAAATCAGCAAGAGAACAAACAACGCTTCGAGTTCCACCGTCAATGAGTTTAATTCGCCTGCCAAGTCTCCGAGCTTCAACCTTGTCAATTCATAGATATTAATAAGATCTTCCATGGGCCGCATCTCGATGAATTCCTGACCAGAGATACATTTACAGGTTCGACCTTCCGCATAGCAACTCAAGCAAATCTCGAATTCGTCGTCATCGCAACCGTCTTCCCTAACAACACATGACTTGCAAGCAAGAAAGCGATTAAAAATATTGAGTCTGCAGAATCCGCATACAACTCCATAATCATGGTTGATTTTCTTGATCTTTGGAGACGTGATTTTGGATGGCAGAGACTCTTCCAGAACAATATCTCTATAAAGACGTAATAGCTGATGTATACTTTTGTGGTCTCCAACCGACTGATTCGGTTCCCGAGTTTTGTGAAAATTAACAAGAGAGGCATGAACGATAGCTTTGTTGTTATACTGCTCATCTCGGCATACCCTAGTGGTCACTATGGATTACTGGAAACATACATTCGATATGCGGGCAATGCTTCCTTCAGAGCTAACTCCAGTGTATCAGCAGTTGTGCGGTTCCAGGCGGCCTTGATTGTACATGTCCCCCGATTATACACCTGATGGGCACATAAAGGTGGGACGACAACGAAGTCACCAACTCTTTGCTGAACAACATGAACAGTAAATGGCGCTTTAGCAAGTTCTTCTGGGCTTGCAAAATATGCTTCTGTATCAAGATCATGACCGAGCATTCGAAAGTATGCTTTTGCTGCTTGACGGTCTACCGAAGCAAACATAAACCAAACCGAAACACTCACGCCGTCGGCAAACATCATCAAATTGTGGCCGATACACGCACACATGTCCTTGTGAGCAGGCGTGCTTATTAGTCAATATTGAAACGAAGAAATAATCATACAATGTTGCTTCGTGGCCAATGTAAAGCATCATATTCTCGGCTCGCGCTTCAGAAGGAAGGTTGGCTGAGCTTCAACATGATTATGTAAGAAATATTTTACCCATTAAATCGTGAGGTCCCATGTAGGTCAAGGTATCAGGTAGAAGAGATTTAAGGCTTTCATTCCATTCCCACGGCGAGTCGAGATCTTTTGCATATAATCTGACTTGTTTGAGTTTCGACTTCTCATCCGCAAATGGGACTGTAAGTTTATCTAGCTGGCCGAGATATTCCTTCATTCGAACAGTAATTTCTTTTTTAGTATCGATGTTTTTGACATTTATTTCTAATTTCAGCATGACGGGGAAATTTGCAACTACATACTCATGTTTTTCCTCTCTAAAAAGGATTTCGAAAACTTTGTTTTATCCCAATTATCCTTCTTGTGCCAGTTCTCCAGAACCAACGGTATTTGTTTACGCATTGTGTACTCCTCTATAATTTCGTTGATTTCGCTCACGGTCTTTTCCATTGTATCTATACGTAAGGCATGCTTAACATTCTTTGATTTATCGATCCACTCATCAAAATTGAAACTCGCGGGTATAACGGCCTTATATTCAGAAGCCAATCTCTTCTCCTCTTGACTTACTGGTGGTTTCTTCTGTTTATATCCATCTGACATCATTATTTTGGACAGATGAGGTTGCTGATTAATATATGTCAACGAAAGATAACTATTTGGGCAGTTTAGGGTGAGTATCTCTTTTCTGAGCTAGCTACATAGATCGTCTAGATCCTTTTCATCATAGGATTTATAACAGACTCGTGTATTTCTTCTACCATAGCAAATCGAACACGTTAAAGCTAGACATACTCAACAGAGAAAAGACTTCACGACTGGAAACCACTTCGAGAACCATCTCTCTTCTATCAGACCATCCTTCAATCGCCTCTCTTTGCCCGTAGAGTCTAATTCACAGCACTCGAAAACCTCAGTTCCCCAGTATCCGTCCCACTCCTGTCATTCTACCGCGTTATCCTGCTCGCATCCGCTATGGTCCTGTCACGCTGGATACGTATCTCCTTTAGTTGTGATGACGAAAGCAGAGAGTTGAAAATCACTCGCCGGTCCGAGTCATCTCCTGCGAGGTACATTCTCCAAGTACATCCATATGGTAAAATCGATCTTGTAAACAGATCAATGGAGAAGAACTGGAACCTTGTAAAACAGCAGGTTTGTAGCTGAGGAAGGAGAGGTGACTATTCTCTTGGTTAATGTAGACGAATTGAATAAATTTACCAACTTTGGTTACTTGAAGAATGAATGGAAGGTGAGAGTTGTGGAACAAGCTTTAGCATAAATAGGCGGTTATAAATAGACTCGTCTGTGTCCAAGTTTACATCAAGTGAGTCGTTTGCTATTTCTCAATTACCAAGGTGTGTTTTGTTCTGTTGAATATTTCAGCTGTTTGTAATGTACAATTTTTCTTTATATATGAAGAAATCAACGAGAGGACCTTCAGCGAGACAACTTCATTATGCTCAAATTTATGGCGTGTAATACACGATGTGTTCATCAAAATTCGTTTCCTAAAGTCTTGCAACCTCCCAACCAACATCAGCTTCCGGGAATTTTGTCAAGAACTGTTCTCTGACACGTCGGACCTCCTGGTTGACGAGCCATACAACCTCCCTTTTGGAACCGAGCATATTCAACAGCTTTCCGCTTAAATATTCAAATTCCATCAACTTGATGTCGTCCTCGTAATTGAACCCACCATAACCAATGATTTCATTGACAAAAATCTCTAGATTGTCAATTGTAGATATTACTTCAGTAGTTGTCTCGGCATTCAATAGGCCAGCCTCATAAAGTGAGCTAGAGTGAGTTTTTATTCCAAAGAAAGGAATGACTCGTACTCAAGCCCTTTACTGATGAAGCTAAGAAGGTCCGTAAATTCCAGCCCGTAAATTTCACTTGCATCAACAGGCCGATAGACCTTTGAGCCCCCAAGACGACCAACTCGAATTGAAGCAGGTAAATATTTATTGAGTTTAAGGACTCGACCCCCAAGTTCAGACTTTAGAATAGCATACACGCCTCCGGCAGAGGCCCTGTACTCGAGAGAAGTAATAAATGCAGTCTTTGTATTCCTATTGAGTCGATTTGCATTTGGTGTCAAACAGAAAATAAAAGGAATACAGCGAAATATGATGGAAGGTTGACGCCCCTTCCGAATCGTCCGATCGCTACAACCATAGGTCAGGGGTGAAATAAACGGGATTTATGCTTTGTTAGTTGGGGTTCGAGTTCCATAGGGGTTTCCTGTGATAGCATACTTGTGCTGTTAAGTATACTGCTCTGCAATTTCGTCTTTTGAGAGCATTTATTACTGAGTGTTTTAGTTGTCGGGACATTGCATGCCTCACTGTCCGTCATGGAAGTGATATGAGGCATATCAAAGAATGTAGGGATATTGAAGGACTATATAGAGGATGTGAGGTGAGAAGTGAGAGTGAGAAGTGATGTAGAGCGGACTCAGGTCGATGAATGTCAAGTAGTGGTTATACTAACAGGAGCTAGTCAGTGCAACTCGCAAGAGGCTTTGGTGAGGCTTGAAATTTAAATTTCTCTTCCATTTCGTTTCGTTTCTGTTGATCGAAGAAGCGCGATTCTCACTTAATTCGGAATTCAGCCCTTCGCTACTTAATCATCCCTAATTATTGCTCATTTTCAACAGTACAATCTCAAGTCTGTGACCCTCGAAGTTGTAATAATACGCTTAAGAATATATTACTATTAGGGATATCTTGCATGTGAAACATTGGGAGTTGAAACTGATGAAAATCTTGATAGATGTTAGGAAACTTACAGGTAGTCTGTCAAAGCATTACGAGAGGGTCCAGTAAATGTAAGATATGAAGGATAGGGGAATTGCAATAGTAGTAAGGTCACAAGATATCTTTGCAACACAAATACCGCTCTATCCATAATAATACATGTGAGCTGCTCTGTTTCAATATATCTGGTAATCGTTCAACGCAACACACACGGCTGCTTTATGATGACCGCTGTATTGTCTAATTGTCTCTCCTGAGTTGAGCTCCCATAGTCTTGAGACATGGTCTGAGCTCGCTATTCCGGAATCAGTATAAAGCTAGTCAATATGAAAGTATACCTGTCACCAGGTATGCGGAATCTGCACTAAATGCACAATCCCAAACCCAACGCTGATGACCTTCCAATTTTTTCTCCATTTGGAAAGTTTCTGTATTCCATATTTTCACACTCGTATCCGCACTACAGGTCGCAAGATGTTTGACATCAGGCGACAAGAGGCACCGGGTAAGATATTTCGTATGCGCTTGGAATTTGGTAATCGGATGAAGCGAAGTTGCATCGTTTGTCGAAGACATCCGCCAAACATAGCATATACCCTACCAAGGTCAGAAGAATTGCCTCAGATAATAATATGATACGCGATTGTTTCCAGCAATACATAAAGATCCATCTGTTGCAACTGTTAAGCTTCTCATAGGCTCATCTTCCTCTGGAACCTTCAATAAGTAAGCCATCACAAGGCAAGAACAGCATACAAACTGGTGGATACAGCTATTCTGACCAAGGTCCCAAACTCTGAGGATTCCCTTCTGATCACAGCTAAGTAATTCACCCTGGTTGGGATGTATAACGACATCATTAACTGGTGCACCATGATCATAATTTCTTTGTACACTTGGGCTACGAATATCCCAGATTTTCACAGTGCCATCTTCCGATGAGGTTACCATCCATTTGCCTTCACAGTGGAACTGAACTGCGGTTACATTGCCTGTGTGACCCTCAAAGGTAATCTAAAGATCAAGGGATTTGAATTCTGGGGCCATGCATGAGGAGCATTTGGATTCGCTATGTCATATAGTTTTACAGAAATGTGACCTATGCTGATCAGGATGATGGAGGAGAGTGTGATATACCCGCAACTGCAAGATATCGTTTATCAGGGCTGATACATAGGCGATTCACTTGCTATATCGCCTTGATCAGTCCAGACCTTTCTACCCTTTTTATAGTACTCACAGAGTCCGTATGTTGTATCGTCCTTAAACAAATCCCACTCAGTGCTTCCCAGAATCGAATTGTGTGGTCATATCCGGCTGTGCTGAGTCAGGACGCGTATTGACCACCAAATCGGTCTCACCAGTTACTAGAATTACGGAGTGCTGTTCTTGGGGATTCACTCCTTGAGGTTGACGAGACATCGTAGTTATTGAACTGCGAAACACATTAAACGTTGTACGATTGCAACAGAGTCACGGGACTGTAAATATAAGTAGGGATCGAGGGCTGCGCTATTCAAATCATTATATGTTGAATGTCATACAGTAGATACAGTTTATGATTATGTAAACGCCGTGTCTATTAGGTACCAAGAGTCTCGACATACTCAATAGCCCTTCTCTTAACATCTTCAACAGTTCTCTCATCGCCATGCCGTTTTTCAAAAGCAAGCCATTTTTTGAATAGAGACTTGGCATTTTTCGACGATAGGCTGAGCGAAAGAACTCTCTGGAATAACCTACTAAGAAAAGATTAGAGAAAAAAAGGCAACAGTCCTTACCGAACACCGTCCTTGTTATCCTGTTTCGTTTCCAGATCTATCAGCACGTTCCAGAGATCCAGCCGTTTTGGGTGATCACTGAGAAGACCTTCGAATATAGTGCGACCACGTTCAGGATCTCCGCTTCGGAATTCAAGTTGGGCAAATCGCTTAGTTATTTTAATGTCTTGTTTATCAGAAGATAAGAAAAGAGTGAAACATACACTTTCGTTCTGGGAGACTCTTCTTACTCCGAGGAAGCAATTCTCTGGCAGCATCCACATCAGCGTGATCGATCAAGAATTGAGCATATCCAAGCCAAACTTTACAGCTTGTGCGAAACTTCTTTATCATAACATTCCAACACTGATCTGCTTTTTCAAACTTTAAAGCCTCTCTTAGAATATTAGTGAGGTGAAAGTGCATCTTTTTTGCATCATTATACTGACACGCTTTCTTAAAGGTTTCTTCCAATGTGTTTTCAGTTCCGAAAGCGTTCTCGAGATTAAGAAATGCAATCCAGACATTCATTTTCTCCTCTTCTTCACGAAAATGTATTGTCTTGAGGGCTCGATGGCCTATTTCTCTGGCCTTTTCGATATCTGAGAATTGCAGAAGAAATGCCATATAATTAACCCACAAGTACGAGGAATTTGGTGAGCCGAGAATTAACCTTTCGTAATCTGCTGCACTTTCTGGCGTTTTGGTAGAAAGATCTGCCGTTCTATCTATAGGAATCGTAGTCTTCTTGCGCTTTTTCTTCCTACGAGCTTCAGTAGAGCCGTCATTTTCGGATTCCGATATCTGCTCTGGTTGAGCCATTAAATCGTCCATTGTTTCTCCATTCCAATCAAACCCTTCAAGCGCCAGTGGTTCTACTGCTTGATCATTCCTGCCGATGGGCTCAATCATGCTATTGGGTGATTTTTCCTTATCATCGAATTCATTTTCGATGTCAAATTCTTCATCCGAATTGAAATCCACAGGTTGCACATCTACCTCCATTTCAACATCTTCAGTCATGAAGTATGAAGGTTTTAGTCCAAATGAAATTTTGCGATTTTCAACGTCAATCTTGAGGATTTTAGCCTTGACCAAATCGCCTTCGCTGAATAGTTCTTTAGCATCGGTAACCTTATTCTCAGAGATCTAAATATGTGAGCTATATGTCGGGAAACGAATGTGTACTTCAGAGCGATGACACAGTCCGCTCACATTCGCGCTGCCGTTGATATGAATGAATACGCCGAATTCTTCAACTTTCCTCACAGTACCATCAACTATTTGACCGATCTTGTATTCAGTAAAACCGAGACGTGGCCCCAAGTCGGTGCCCATTGCACTATTCTTCAAACTCATTTCAACTTGTTTAGAATTTGAATCCAAGTTAATGATCTTCCCTTGGATGAGTTGCATCGGCTTAAATAATTTCTTCCAGTCTTTTATATAATCGTCTGAAATTTCAGAGATCTTGACACGTGCGGTCACATTTCTGCTCAAAGAAATGAAGAGGCCTTTATCGGCGATATTTTTGATAAATCCACGAACTACTTGACCGATTTTGAGATCATCCATTGACAAGATCTCCAAATCAACGACTTTTGAACTTGAAGAGAGGACACGAGAAGCTCTGGCGGACAGGGCGATCTTTCGATTTGCTTGATCAACATCAAGGACACAAAACCGTGCAATTTGGCCATTCTTGAATTGAGCTCCAGACGAAAAGTCATCACTCATGTCTGTAAGAAACACACGACCGATGATCGACTCGCTTAATTGTACCATCATTCCCTGTTCCGATATTTTGGTAACTCTTCCGGGAAGTAGATTACTGGCATTGATCGATTCGTGGCTGAGGATAGGTTTATCTCGCAAGGAAAGATGAGCAATAAAAAGCTTTTCATCGATACCAGTGACCTTTGTCTGAAGTGCCATTCCGATAGAGTAGCGCTTGTTGAGACGTTGGAGGCCTTCAACATGATCAGAAATATCAAGGACCTGGATTCTTCCGCGGATAGTCGGTGTTATATTTACCCAAAGGCCCTCAGCAGTGATGTTATTGATAAAGACACATGGATGACTTCCCACTTTAATAGAGTCAAAAGTAATGGGCTTGACCTCCTTTGCTTTGAGATCGGAGGGTCGTATTGAAAGGTCGAAAACAGTTCGAACATTGGAAGTTTTATGAGTAATGGCAAGACCCTTTCGATATTTTGCACTGTGTTGCCCCAAGACCATTACTTCCATAATTTGACCGACTTTAAAATCCTTAAGTGGATGTTTTGGTTCGACAATTGCATCATATGTGTCGAAGACGACTGAGCTATCTATTCTTCCCTGTATAAAACCAGATAATTCAACGTTGATTTGCGTTTCTTTGACTGACAGGATCTTTGCTTTCGTAAGCCGTCCTGGCTTGAAGTCATCGATGCTTTTGATAGACGGATCGAGGATGCTCAAACTGGACGGAATCTCCTTCGATATCTTCAAATTTTTGGCGATCGGTTTCAGCGACAACTGAACCCGACTTTGGGTATAGTCGATATCGACGATATACGCTGTAACGGATTGATTTTGCGAGAACACCGAGGCCGGTACAGAAACATAATTATCCGCGAGATTCTGCAAATTAGCTCTAGACCGAGTTTTATCATCTACCTGTCGAAGGGCCAGTCCTGAAAAATTACCTGCAAATCCAACGAATAATCCATAATTCGCAATGCTCTTAACATACCCATAAAACTTGTCTCCAATCTTGCATTCATCCAAACTCTTTGGGAGTTTATTCTCTTTTGCCGCTGTAATCAAGCTCTTTTTCGCCGATAAATAGATAGACTTCTTGTCGAGGTTTTTTTCGAGAACAACCAATTCATGTATAACTTGACCGATTCTTAGTTTCTTCTGCAGCTTTCTGCATTTATCTGTTTCTCTATCGGAAAGATGGCCCAAGATAATAATGCCTTTGGCTTCCAATTCAGTTATGCTTACGACGACATCCTCGGCAGTTTTCGATTCAACGATCCCAGAAACTACTATCCCGACAGAAATCTCACAGAATCCCCTGCCAATCGAAACAGACTTTGGATCTCGACAACTAACTTTGATCTTCTCTTCTGCTGCATCAACGTCAAGTATATGAACTGTAATGGTCTGTCCGATATGGAAATGATCCTTCGGATCTGAAATATATGCCTCGCTCATCTCTGCAACGGGAAGGAATGCATGGACTCCGTTATAAAATTCGATAACGGCGCCGTTGGTCAATAATTTTGACAAAACACCGGTTGTCTTTTGGCCTTGTTTGGCGTCTTTGTAGCAAGTAATTATAGGATACTCGGAATGAATCAAAGTTTTCTTTAGAGTGAGAATGACTTTCTTTTTTTGTACGTCAGTTTTAAGGACCTTGGAAATTAGAACTACGAAAGAATGTGAACATTTACTCTACATTTGACCTTTCCTCCTTCTTTGAATTTCTTCTCTGGATTGCGGAGCACGATATCTGCCATGTGGATACTCGGCACAAAGGCCGTAATTTTATCGGTAAGCTGAACCAATAGACCCGCGGGAATAATCTTTAAAACTTTTCCGTTGACCAAGTTGCCAACATGAATTTCGTTGATTCGTAAAAAAGGCTTGGAAATCACAGAGTGTTCTGCAGAAAGAATAAAGAGATTATCGACCGAATTGAATCCTATGACCCTTGCTTTATGTTGTGCACCAACCTTGTACTTTCCTGTGTTTGGTTCGAGGAATTCGATTTTTCCATCAGAAATGCGCGAAATCTTAGCCAGTCAGCAGGGTATATTACAGTGCCATCACATGAATAAACCCAAGAACGTCGTCTAGTCCTACATCACAGAATAATCCGAGGTCGGCTTCGACCCTTTTTACTTTGACTGCTTCAAGAATAAGGCCGATTGGTAATGCTTCAAGGGGATGTTTTTCGGTCGAATTTAGCAAAGAAACCTGTGGCAATAAGGATACAGCAACTTTTGGTGGCTCAGCATCGGGAAATGTGGATATAATACGAGCAGAAATCTCCAAGTCAGAAATCCACATTGAGAAAAAGAAAATACTTTTTGTCCTTGCTTTATTCGTTCCTGAAGGTCTGTTCCCGTAATGCATCCGGAATGGAATATATCAATGGTAGCATCGAGATGGCCCATAATTTTTCCGCGTGCTCTCTTTGAAGTCACATCTGTTATAAGAACCTGTGCTAGAGTTCCAGGTGAAAAGGTATCGATTGAGGGAGCTTCTGTAACTGCACTTGCAGGAGGATTTACAGATAATTGCAATATTCGATTTGATACTGATTTTAGGTACACTAGCATTGTTTGACCTTCTTTAAAGTCATCGTCTTGGGGTCAGCTTTTCCAAAGACTGCACGAGTATACGTTTAAAATGACCAAATTCCTTCCTTTTGACGAACCCGCTGGTTTTCTCAATATTGACGTCACACACAATTCCATGATCTTCAATACTTTTGACAGAAGCCATAATTGCTATTCCGGGTACGAGATTTTCAGTGGATAACCCGAAATTTGCAGCAGATGGTTCAATGCTCATTGTAATTCTCTTCTTGTTCTTGTCTGTTTCACAAGAGGTTACGGCTCCACGAACCCATTGACCAACAGTAAACATATCAACTAAAGGTGGAATATCTATTTCCTCGGAATCCGAGGTTTCGTTTTCGGCTGAGGTTTCAATCTTTTTAGTAAGAAAGGGCGATATGGCAGTAATAGGAATGAAAGCGGATAAATTGTTTGGTAATGAAACAACCATCTCAAGAGAATTGATCTGAGATATTCGCCCGAGGATCTGTGATCCTTGGACTACCCGCTACAAAATTAGACACTTCCAAAATAAATAATACTTTGTAGGACAATCCTTCGATTTTTGGTCCCTCTTTGATCTCTTGGTTAAGTTGTTTTGAGTCGTTATCCTTTTTACTCCGTTTCCGTTTCTTGGATCCAGAATCGTTTGTTCCCTTTTCATTCTTCAAACATCAAAAACGCATCCATGGGGCAGAATACCTCGAAAAGAAGATCTCTGATACCCTCATTCACAGCTTCTTTATACTCCAAAGGCGTCAAAGTTGATCCTCCACCTCTGGGGAAATCGGCATCGTCATTATGTAGCAATAGTCCTGATTCGACTGCCTTTTCGGTTTTTCTCCTCTTCTCTGGCTGCTCCATCGAGACTCCACTTGCTCTCGATATCTTTTTAATCTCTCTTTCAACATCCAAAGGCTTGATTTTACGTTTTGGGATGCCCATGATGACTGGTGAGAAGGGTCACTGAAAATGAAATTTTCTCTGTAATATTTATGGAACGGCGATTGCGGCACGTGAATTAAGGAAATCGAAATGCCCCGATTACTCTTGGAACGCGATTCAAATTATTGAATATATAGTTAATATACAGAATTCCTTTGACGATGAAGTCGTAATTATCACGCTGGTGACATACGAAGACATTCTATAAAGAGAGTGTGAGACTCATGAAAATGGTTTGAAAAATGTAAATCTATTTTCAATTTCGATATAGGAACCGGCAACGCCCTGTTCCTCCTCTAAACATCCAAATATAATACAAATACTTTATCAGCCAACAGAAAGTCGAATTTAAACTGAGCCTTGAGGCGTGCGTTCTTGGATCAACAGTCCATCACATTCTTCGTCGTGCAAGGGAGTTTTCTTTGATTTCTGTGGGGATTCTTTGGTTACGGCTACCCATATGGCACCCTAGATTAAGTTAACCAGCTGGGTATTCAGGATGTACATACCCCGAGAATCAACATGGCACCGATGATTGACCAAATGTCGGGAGACGTACCAAAGACGACCTGTTTATAAGACGGGATAAAAATTGATGTACTTTTTCAAGAGTCAATGAAGATATTTCTTGTATGTATAGCATTTGTGCTCCACGACCTGCGGCGACTCTCTGCAGTCCACTAGTCAAGAGGAGTTGAGCACAGAATCCAGCGACTCCGATGAGGAATAGGTAACCTGTGTCAATCCAATCTCCAGGAAGATGCACTGGAATTTGCAGTATACCAAGTGCCAGGGCCGAGATAACCATGGCCATAAGCGAAAAGTAGTTTATGGATATTAGAGGGTGAGCGCGCTTTCCAATCGCCCTAACAGTGATATACGCTGCTGAAGCGACAAATATACATACAAAGGCTACGAGAACAGCGACCATATGGTGCTGGAGAGGTTTAACGGTTGGTCCTCTGAAGAAGAAAGTGTCCGGACGGGCAATAATTACGACTCCTGATAACGAAACTAGACCCGCGAGAACCTGGGTTTTGGTGAATGGTTCATTCAAGATACAACGACCGAGTAATCCGGTGAATAGTGGAGCGAGAAAAGTGATTACCGTTGCATCCGATAATGAAAGATACATCAAAGAATAATAAACTCCGAATAATCCAAAGAATCCAACGGTCTATATCTGATTAGCCGAGTTTTTCAAAGTTCACGTACGCCGCGGAGAACAAGTAGTCCTCGAACGGGTTTTGGTCCTAGTAAGAAATCTGGGATTTGAGTTAGGTACATGAAAAGCAAACAAGCTATCCAAGTAATACTCATTCTGACGAAAATTATTTCCAAGGCATGGATTTTTGTTCTTTGCGTGAGGAGTTTTGCGCAGAGGTTCATGATAGAAAAAAATATTTGAGAAGTGGCGATAAGTAATAATCCTACATTTTCTTGGACGATGAAAACAGGAGATGAAGGTTTAGTGGGGGCAGTTTGTTCGTTTGATGCAGCCAACGAGTTTTCTGAATCTTTGGTGGACATGTTTGAACCGGATGAGAACTTTTGGGAGTGGGGCCAGTATGTTGCAGTTTAAGACATTCTGATGCCACATGCTGTATATTCTCAGATATCTACAGCAGGCTATTTAGCTTGCATGAGCCGCAGGAAATGCGAACCATTTGCTATCCTGACACTAATTTATCCTGACATGTTACTTTATTCTGTATTCATCCTGACAGAATAGTAAAATATAATATCTTTTCATGGCCAATTATTTGATATATATTGTTGTGAAATACTTTGATTATCTTCTCCGGGGCATTGGTCTGCGCATTGAAGATCCCGCATGGGGCATGGCGCTTGATGACTGGAGGATTTTTGGCGGTGGGCCCATTGGCGAAAGGCGAGTTTTGGAAAAAAACGGCGAAGTAACGCTTGATACAGTTGTTGATGAATGCAACTGACGAGGAAGCGGTGTTTTTGGCGCTGGAGTAAAAATTCGATCTGAATAGGGAGACGGGCGCCGAATACGCAAGTCGTCCTTCATTGCCGCCAACCCACCACGAAACGTCTGTGCTCGCCGGCTGCTATTAGAAATTCAACAAGAATAAGAAAAAAGGTACGATGAGGGAGTTTTGGGAATTTCAGCAGGAATTGTCGAATTTGAGTAGTCGCGGCTGTTCATGTCGAGCTGAGTACGCAACAAGCGATTCTCCTGCTGCAACTGCGCATTCTGAGCTTTTAATACTCGAACAGCCTGTAATTCACGCGCCGCCTGCGCCATACTCTGCATCTGCTGCGCGAGTCGCGAATGCTGGTGTCGCTGGAGCCGAACAAGCGAATTCAGCTGGAACTGCCCACTCAGCGCATAATGCCCATCCGCCAGACCTTGAGCGCACCGCTCAATTCATCGACCAGATCAGAAAGTGGGCGAAAATACGGTGTGAGTTCTGAGGGAAGCTGTTTTTCGGTCAAAATAAATCGAAAAAAGCGTAACTTGTTCGCCCAGCTTTGCTATCGATACTTGATGTTCACTGCAATACACGCATGTAAGCTCGCTTGTTGCTGGATCGTGCGGACCTTGTTCATCAGATCAATTCTACTAGGTCGAGATACCCTCGTTGTTGAAGAAACACTTGTTACACAACACATGGCCGCATGATGTCAGCCAAAAGAGCCCATTTTGTGCTGAATAGGAGAGGAAACATTTGCTGCAGTATAGTAGTTCTGAGATCTCCAGCTCTGCTACCCCGTCCATCCTTTGTGGAATATCATTCGAATCCGAATGTGAATGCCTCATGCAGTCTGTAGCATGAATAAAGTTGATGTTATCGAGTAGATAGATATTATAAGTAGAATATATATACTGTGAATGGCAGGAAGAGTATTGATTGGCAACTAGGATATGCGATATCAAACAACCACATTTACAAACACTGACTCTATAGTTCCTCTTTGCTACCAAACCATCCCTTTTTTTTCCGCTTGTCAATAAGCGCTTTCACTTCTGGTTGTCAGAAAGATTCCACCATGTTTTTTACCCAAAGCCATAGAATTGTCTACTTCTGGCAGAACCAGAGACCATTCAACATACAATCGCCCTTTTCCTTGTGACTGATACAGAGGCATACCCTCGCCTTCTACAATCGTTACCGTGCCTGCATTAATTAAAACTGTTTGAAAGTGCGGTACCAGGTTGTATAACACCGTCTTGTTTCACTGTAATCGTCCGTCCATCTATCGTAGTGAAGTTGCGTTCTATTCCACCAAGCGCTTCTACGAGTCCAATAACTTCAGATCTGTATAAATCTGCGCCTCGTCTTCGCCATCCATTCGGATCTTCAACTTCTTTCAATTCAATAATCAGATCACCCGCTTCCCAGTCTGGGCTTTGGTCGCCTTCATTCTCATACGTGAGTCGCGCATTTACAGGTACTCCAGGCTCAATTTCAACTTCCAGCTGCGTAGTTCCTCGCACTACTTTTTGTCCTTGACATACGGAACACGGGTTCTTGATCGACTTGCCTACTCCGCGGCATTTGTCACATGTAGTTTGCATCTTTTGAACGAACCCGGGAGCCAGCTGATGTTGAATAATACGAATACCGCTTCCTCGGCATGTAGAACACGTCTCGATATCAGACTCTGATGCCGCTCCCAGTCCCCCGCATGTCTCACAAATCAACTGCTTGGAAATGTCAAGACTGATTTTCCCGCCCTTATAGAAATCTTTGAGCGGGATATTCAATCGGGTCTCGCTACTCGGCCCCTGACGCTGCTGCGTGTGGAAATGCCCATGGCCCTAACCGGTCAAAACCCCAAAAAATATACTGGTTACTCACCCCGAAAAACTTGGAAAATATATCAAATGGATCGTGGAACATGCCTCCTGTACCCTGTTGCCGCTGCTTCAATCCTTCTTCTCCATAGCGATCATAAATATCCCTCTGTTCGCTATCTGAAAGAACTTCATACGCCTGTGCCAACTCTACAAATTTTTGCTGTGCTTCGTCAACGTTTGGATTCTTATCAGGATGCCATCTTTTAGAAAGTTTGCGGTACTGTGCTTTAATTTGCTTGTCTGTTGCATCGCGGGAAACGCCTAGTATTTCATAATAATCTTGTCCCGCAAGAACAAGATATATCAACGATGGCAGGAAAAAAAGGATCCACGCCCTCATATTTGGCTGAAGAGTGAGTTGTGTGGTGGAGTGAAATGCACGCGACACGTATATTCCAAAATTGAGAAATGGAAATTGTTAATCTCTATATTGGAAACAGCGAATTGTAATTTCTTCTAACACTGGAGTAATGGTTGGTTCATTCTAGAATTTTGTTTTTTATCCATGTAGAACGTGTCGTGGATATCAATCTGCGTATTACTACAAAAAGTCACATATGATGCAATTTAGGAACCGTCCGATGCATTCCGAAAGTGACTTGATTGCAGTAATGCAAACTTATTGATTTATTAATTGTAGATCTTCGCTGGAAACTCCAACGGTGGAGTTTCTTTTTGCATAGAATAGAATAGATTCTTGCATGCGACTTCCTACAGTGATCTTACAAAAATGCGAACGTCCTCATGCTTGAATATCCCTCGTTCCCCAAGCGACTAGGACAGTGGTCAATCCAACCGTCGAGACAATGTGACCAGCAGCCTTGATCAAGACGTATTCCAGGGGTCGGGCTTCGTAGTATAAGGCACTGGCAGCAGAGGGAACGGAAGTAGCAGCGAATACAAGAACGCCAAGAGAAGCAGCTCCCTTGTAGGTCACCGTTCCAGTGAGGTTGATAAGGGCAGCAATGGCGTAGGACTGGACGACAGAGGAGATGAATGATGCTCCATACGTAGCAACGGCGTTTTGGTTCTGGTTGTTGCGCCAGAATTCAGAATTCTACAATGTCAAAAGAGCAGGGGCAACAATGCTTCGTACCTTGTCAGCTCGCATAGCACGATCCCATGTGGCACCTGCAATAGGGCCCTGAATCAACGAGGCAGCAGCAAAGTCAGCGATACACCCGACCAAGAGCGCGGTTGGTCGAATTGTGGGACTGTCAGTAATGAGCACGCAGAAACCAAAAGGGGATATCTACAAGTAGGTTCTGGGTCCGATTCCGAGATATGAAGACATTTGTGGTTAGCTGTGTATACAAAGAGTATGGTGGAGGAAAAGCCAACTGGGGCATTTGAACCCTTTTGAATGCCAACTTTGTGCCCCGTTACGTCATTATTTCAGAGGCACCTGGGCCGTGGCGCATTCATGCCGCAGCTATAAAGTGGACCCTTGGAATTTCTGACGTTTAATCAAGACTCATAACGGTCAGTACCCGAATATCCATTCCATTCTCACAGTTTAGTTGTAAGGATACTACTCTATCCAATATGTTTGTATGCTCAACTGGAACAAATCCCACTTAATATAGACTCCAAAATGACTGTGAATCTATGCAGCGAGTTCCTTTTTCTCAGGATACAAAAGATTACGGACTACATGTTTTTTCTAAAAAATACTACTCCGAACCAAAAGCGTGTCAGATGCCGCGCACTAATTAGATATTGCTGAAGAGACTACTCTAATAACCTATGCACCATCGATTGTACCTTTCAACACCAATCCCGCAAACAAGCACCACTAGACAAATCTAGATGTCATCTCCCCAGGTGCTCGGATCACCAGCGGGCATGCCTAAAAGCGGACACCCCGAGCATCTAAATGCATCTCCTAGTGTGCAATTTCCGCAACTTCCAATTTTGCCCTGTTTAGTGAAATCTATTTCGACTAGTTCATCAACAGTCAATCTGGGCCGCCCAGCTTCTTCCTTGTCTTCGAGTTCCTTCAGCCCACAAGAACAGTTTTTGCAGGCCTTGCGGCGTTTTCCAGACGGTGGGGCGCATTCAAGTGCTACATAATCAATAAGACGCAAAATGCCGCAATACGTTGGACAATGGGAGTTGGCTCCGTCGAAAGAAGAGTTGATTCGTCAATTAGCTCTGAATTTTCGGCCAAGAGCGCCGAGATGTCCTTCTTCCTCCTTTGAAGTGGTATCGCAGCTATTGATTCGGGTTTAATTAATTCGACCTGATACATAAGATAAACTTGATGTAGAGATAATACCTTGCCCTTATTATTCTGCACTAAAAATCCCGATAAAACTGCATGTCCCCGAACTTTATCGACGGCTATCCCTTCAAGAATCATTTTACCTCCATTCTTGAGGCTCTCGAGAATTTTATTTAGCACGGGGTTTAGAAGATCCGGGTCTGTCTCGGGCAATAGAATGGTGTGGTATGTATCTGCGGGGAGCCGGACTGAGTCATCATTTAAACGATCCAGCATCTGAATATCAGTCGGCACCGAGACTTTCTCCATAAACGACTCGAGGAGTGTAGGCAGAGCTGCGTATGATGGAGGACACAGTATCAAAGTCTGAGGAGTAGCGGAAGGCGACATTTTGGGAAACCGGGAGGATGAGTCGGGGTGTTCTTTTAGATTGCCTGAACTGGACGTTTTGCAAGACCATACTATATCCGAATATATACATAGTCCTTCGGACTTTTATCAGCCAAAAACTCCAAACACATTCTATCAGTTATATGCTTAATATATCTTGTATATTGAAGTCACGAACCCCAATCACAAGCCGAGGCAGATAATTATTCCCCCATTCGTTCCACATATCGCCATCTCCCTTCTCTGTTCAGATCTACAAGATGGAATCTTGCGGTCCTTCAACAGCTCTATCGTCCCTGAAGCATCATGTCGAAGCAGATCGCTCATTATACCAAAACCGGTTGCGGCCCTTACTTGTTCCGTCCCAGGTACTTTGTTCGATAGCGCACCAACTCATAGACAGGCTTTCCGTACACAAGAAAATTCTGGCCTAGATGAATACGCAGAATGGGATTCCCGCTCGGGATTTGATAATCGCACGTTTAATAATATCCAGCGCTCGCTTCTACCGCAATATGAACGTGCCGATCTCCCATCGTCATGGACAAACGACTTTCAGAGAATGAACATGGGGAGCCGGAAGGGAAAAGAACGGTTTGGTTGGCCGAATGAGTTTCATATGAATACAGTAATCCAGGACAAGCAGATGCCAGATCATTCTTTGCGCGATCGAACGAGCGCATATATCACGCAAAATTCGATGTACTACGAGCCACAAATGCTTCATCAACTACCTCAGCAAACCAGTCAGATTGATATCGATGCTGAAAACGCACTATTTGAAGCCGCTTTCTCGCAATTTCCACAGGAAAATCGAAATCAAGAACAGACCAAAGAGGACAAAAAGAAAGATTACTCTGAAATGGATGCATTGGCTAGAACAGCTGGCCAATTAATCGAATCGGTAAATCACGACACGAGTGAGAAATTCCAAAATAGTGCCTTTTTTGGCCTAATGAGGCGAATCAGGGATAAGGAAATTGTGGTGGAAGGAGAGAAGATGGTAGAGCGGATTGAGAGGATTTGATTACATAACGAGGCATTTTCATGGTCATCTTTCCCGAATATCATACAAGTATTGGGTCATCTTCCTCTTCAGCTTTGGCCACAATTTCTAGACTGGGTCTGTCGAAGACGCTCTCCCAGACTAGATCCTCAAGATTTATAGCCAAAAATCGCAATTTCTTCAAATCCAAAGTGAAGTTTTTACCTTTCCAAATTCGAAGGCAAGTTTCTAGTACTGGGGTATATGGACTCGCCGTGTTCAATACTTGTCGTGAATTCGGAAAATTGCAGCTTACCATCTTGAGTGCATCGAGACGGGGACATGCAAGGGCAAATTCGTATATTTGCAGGAACTCCAGTTCTAGCAATGGAAGTTGGCATTCCTCCAAAAGCCTGTGAGTATGAAGAAGAGAGAGAGAACTGGCCGGGAATGTCATATTTGTATTCAACATATTTGTATTCAAGATGATGAGTCTCTTCAATGAGGTTGCAGTGTGAATGATATGTAATGCATTCTCGAGCAAGAGGGACTGCGAAACCTCCAAATCAAACAAACACAGCGACTGCGTGCATTTCACAATGCTCTCAATGAGTCCAAAAGAAGGTATAGTGTCACCTATGATTTGAAGACTCTGTAGTCTATGAAAACCATAAAGATTTGGTTGAAAAGTAGATGTGTCGTTACAAGTATCGAGAACCAGTTTTATTAGTGTTGGTAGTTGTTGAAGCCATTGCAAAAATTCCAAGGAAAGTTCAGTGAGTCTTAGAATAAGGGTTTGAAGATTGAAGCCAATGTGTGTTAAACAGGGGCTTCCGTATAAGTCAAATGCTCCAACTCCAGTCGAAACAAGCTCTAACGACTCGAGACTAGGAAGATACTCGAGGAGATCATAGAGCGGCGAGTTTGCTGTGTAGTTGACTTTTAGCATTTTCAATGCAATCACATCTCGACAGGCGTCTCGCAGTACGAGAGGAGAGTGTTCCAGAACCGAGAGTTCCGGTGTTTGAATACCTTCTCTGCTAAGGATATCAATTGCCTTGGCTAGCATAACATCCATTCCACCAATTTGGGCCTCGGTAAATGCGCTATTCCCACGTCTTTGAAAGAAGATACTAACCTTATCAACTGCCTCTTTCATGCTGATGAATTTGATGAAACGGGTGATATTGATGCAGTGTTGAATTAAAGAGTATGATGAATCAAAGTGCTGAGGAAAGGGGAGAATAAGGGTAACTTTGTGTAATGCGACCATCTTTTCCAACAACCATCTGTTCCTGCCAAATATCTCGGCACAGTTGTGCATTCCATTAGACCAGTCACACGAAAAAGTAAAGCTTTCGATATATCGTGTATAACTCTTCACATCTTCGTCACTGAGACCATCTAGCCATAAAATAAGTCTTTCTCGATGTTCACTGGGAGTCCGTGGAGACATGATGGTGGAAGTATCCTGCCAGGTAATTGGATAGGCGCTATGATACCATTTTTTGCACACCAAAAGACATGTTCGCAGAGGTTTAGATGCGTCAAAGGCTTCTAGGGGTTGAACACATATAAAGACTTGATGGAGTAGCTCGAGTGACAGACTGTCAATAGCAGATGGGAATTTATGTGTTGGCGGAATATGCATGTTTCGCCTCTTGGTGGTCGAAATGCAGGCCATTCCGGGGTCCAGTCATAAGCTCAACACCGATTTAAGCGTCACCCCCCGTTACGTGACACCATATAAATATATAATAAAAATAAAAATAAAGATTTTTCTCCACCACCATCTCTTCAAAATGGATGACCGTGAGAAAGTAATTCAATCTGCTATTGAAGATCTCCAATCTGGAAAATTTACCACACAAAAAGCCGCCGCGGCCGCATACGGAATTCCGAGGTCAACACTAATTGGGCGAATCCGGGGAAAACCAAATCGTCGAATTGGCCACCAAAATTACCAGCGATTGCCACCAACACAGGAGGAGTTTCTTGTTGAATGGATACTTGAACGAGATATGCAAGGATTTCC
>LXFE01000138.1:0-56312 GCA_001929475.1 Neolecta irregularis DAH-3 | reverse complement strand
AGCCTCGCCGCCCCCCACCCCTCGGCCCTCCCCCCCCTCCTGGCCAAGGAATACTGCTTCGCCCACCCCTTCGCCCTCTCCCCAGACGGCAACAAGCTCCTGCAGTCCCTCGAACACCTCCTCCAGATCCTCACCTCCCTGCCCCCGTCCCCGCACATCGTCCCCCTCCACGCCTACAAGGTCTCCAAATCGCCAGAAAATGCGTGGAAGCTGCAGATCGTCCAAGACTGGGCCCCCCAGGGCTCCCTCGCAGACCTCCTGCAAACAGTCCCCGCCCTCGACATCGCCCTCGCCCGCCAGTGGACCCAGGCTCTGCTCAAGGGCCTAGACTCCCTCCACCAGCTCGGCTGCACCCACCGCTGCATCCACCCCCGAAATATCCTCCTCTTTCACTCCTCGCCAAAATTGTCAGACGTCGCCTTTCCACACATACTAGACGAAATCGCCATCCATCTCGACCGCTTTGTTCCAAAAGACCTGCTTTGGCCGCCCCCAGATCCAAAACTCTCTCGCAAATCAGACATCTGGGCCATTGGTGCCGTCTTTATATCAATGGTCTGGGGCTTGAAAATCTTCAAAAAACACCCCTCTTTTAATGACTTTTACCAATCAGGTAGCATCCGGCCCTCCGCTACTAATACTAGTACAATTACCCCCAGACATCACGGAATTCTTGTCCGCAGTCTTTGATCCCTCCCCCAAAAAACGTCTCGGCGCTCTCGACACCCTCTCCTTGAAATTCTTTACCACCCCACAGGACTTTTCTATCCCATCCGACTTTTCTATCCCATCCCCCGCCAAACAATCAAACTACATCTCCCGCTACAAAACTGACTTTGAAGAACTCGGCTTCATCGGAAAGGGCGGCTTTGCAAAAGTCGTCACCGCGAGAAATAAACTAGACCATCGAATCTATGCAATCAAAAAAATTAAACTAGGTCGTGATTTCAGAGATCGCAGCCGCATTTTAAGAGAAGTTACTACCTTGTCCAAGCTGCATCATCAAGTGGGTTTCTCTCTTCTCGGCTGACGCTAGTTTGTCGTTCGGTACTATACGACCTGGCTTGAAGAGGATCTCGAGGCGCCTACCGCCGACGATGCTCTGGATCGTACTGTATCGCCCACCGCAGATGACGCTCTGGATCTCGAGGCGCCTGCAGAGGTCGACGATCGTGCTCTGCGTAGTGCATCGCCTTCCCCTGATTACAACCCAGATTTTATCTCTGCGGTCGACGATCTGTCTATAATATTTCAAGACACCAATTCTTACTCTCCCATGGGAACATTATATCTACAAATGGACTATTACGTATATCCTCCATCGTTCCCATCCAACTCTAGTCTAAAAAAACTCTTTCCGATTTAATTGACATTGGGCTGGACGTAAATGATCGATGGCGCTATCTTGGCCAAATTCTCGAAGCGCTAGTCCACATCCACGGCCAAAACGTCATCCACAGAGGTCGCCTTTCTTCTTCCATTTTAACATCAGATTTAAAACCGTTGAATATCTTTCTAGATAACGACGGCAATATCAAAATTGGGGATTTCGGACTTGCGATTACCGGATTTGGAGAACCTTTGGATCGAGATGTAATCGAGGGCGACGAGGATATGACTACTGGTATCCCCTTTTCCTACCGCTCCGCAAACTTTAGGATTGGGAACCTTTTTATATATTGCGCCGGAATTGTATCAAGGATTTACATATACTTCAAAAGGCATGTTTGCTCCCGTTTAATACTTACAGCAGTCGATTTATATTCAGTTGGAATAATCTTTTTCGAAATGATGTATCCATTTTCAACTAGAATGGAACGACTGCAAGTCTTGCTTGATTTACGATCTACCCTTGCCTTTCCAAGTGCGTTTGAAAAGACAAAGAACGAATACCGTGTTATTCAGTGGTTGTTGCAGCATTTGCCCGCAGATAGACCGAGTGCGCTCCAACTACTCCAATCCGATCTTCTTCCCAAAAAAGTCGAACAAGAGTACCTTCAAGAAGCGCTGCGAACACTCAGTATCTCTTTTTTCCCCCAGGTTTAACAAAAGCAACCCCCAACACCCCCTATTTCGATTCATTGATGAGCACCCTTTTCAGTAGTCAAAAAATCGATCGGTATAAAAATCTTGCGTACGACCTTGAATCAGATCAATTACCTGTATCTCCTCTATACGGTGTGGCTGACGTAGGTATTGTACGATACCAAAGAATCCCTAATCATGTCGTGTCTTCGCACCGAATTATCTCTTGTTTTCGCACGTCATGGGGCGGTCGAGGTTGATCGTGACAATTGGGTGTTACTCCCCCGCTCTGAAATTTATTCTCAAGTCGTCGATCTCCTAGATACCTCTGGCACCCATCTGCAGCTTGCTTTCGACCTGAGTTATACCCTTGCTCGTCGAATAAGCCGCTCGCGTAACCCACAGGGTAAATTATTCACTTTTGGACATGTATTCCGTGATCACCAGGATGGAATGAAGCCCTCTTGTTTCATCGAATGCGACTTTGATATCATCTCCCTCGAAAACACCCACGACCACTTTCACGAAACTGAAGTTTTAAAAGTCCTGGATGAGATTTTGGACGGAGTGCCGTGTTTAGATGGTCTCTCTATATACTATCGCATAAACCATATGGATATAATTAGCGCTGTTCTCGATTATTGTGATATACCCCAAGACAAAAGAAGTCGAGTGTGTGAGATTTTGAGTTTATCTAGTTTAACAAATGTTTCGAAATCGCGATTACGCCTTGATTTGGGACTATCAAACACCTCCATCGACAATTTAGAGCAATTCAGTGCATGGGGTATGATTTTTCGTGTTTCCTGAATAACCGCAGGAAACGATTTTGAAACGAACAACTCCAAACTCCTTGCCGCGCTGCCAAACGTTGAACGAGCGCTGCTTCATTTGAAAACTGTGTTGGACAATTTACGGGTCATGGGCTTGGTGCGAAATGTCGTTTTTCAGCCGTTGTACGCGAATAATGCGATGGCGTATTCAGGCGGGATTATATTCCAGGCTATTCTCGATACAAAGCGGAAGGAAATATTGGCTTCCGGAGGCCGGTAGTTTCCCTGCCCTGACTGCTAATTACAAGGTACAACCATCTCGTCGAGCGGTATCGGCCCTTGACGGCACAACCGGCGGGTCGGGTAGTTGGCTTCAGCCTTGCCCTCGATAAACTAAAAACAGCAATGATGATTTACGAAAACTCTGTTAAAAGTGGAAAACGGAAACCGTGGGACCATGGATGGAGAGCAAGTCGTGTATGCGTGCGAAATATCGCCTATTGACTCGGCAGTGTGACGTGATAATAGTGACGTTTGACCAAGACGTCCGAAAAGACCACATGGAACTCCTTGCAACCTTGTGGCGAAATAATATTAGAGCGGATTTCCGGTCTATTGAAATGCTGACTGAAGAAGTGGTGAATCAATTCCGCCACGAGGGAATCGAATGGATAGTAATTTACCGGCACAATAACCCCGTCGTGAAAATTCGAAACATCCAATCTAAAGAAGAGGAAGTCGTTGGAATAAAAGAATTGTCGTCATACTTTCTCGAAGAACTCGGCGATCGGTCTAGACGCGATAATCCAGCTTTTTGTAGATCGGATATCCTTTCAGACAACTATATCCCTAAACAGAGCCTTGTGAAACACAGAGGGAACGTCCAGTTGATCAATGGCAGATCAAGTCACAGGAAACAAAAACTCGCGCAGAAACAAATTGTTATTGTTAAAGGTGCCGGTTTCTGGTTATGCGCTAACATACAGCACAAGAAGCAGTGCAGAATGTACTTGATGATATCTCGGATCCGAAATGTCCTGTTTTCGTGGCTGAGCTAGGTCTACAGGTACTTTACAAGTTGCTTGCAGTCCGCTTGAATCAAGATGATTTATTTCGAAAAAGTATCGTCTCTTGACTCCTTATGCTCAGTCTAGTTTGTGATTCAGTAGACATTCACGATAGAATGGTCTTGAGTAATTTATGGCAAGAGTTGCATGATGCTTGCAGAACGTGTAAAAGAGCTTGGCTAGTGAGCTCGAAAAGTATTTCTAAACCGGTCTTGTATGAATTTGAGTGAGTGGAAGGATGTTTATATTATTATTCGCTTTCGTCACTTTGGTATGCGACTAAACTGCCCATGCCGTAACTGCTCTTCAGCGAAGATAAGAACTTTAGAGTCGATGCAGGCAAGAGGCCTTGCTCCCGGTTGTCACTCTCCTCTATAACCAATCTTGGTCCTTCTAGTTCCTTTGTCCTGACAGCAGGATTGATTGCGCCCTGCCCACGGGCATACCAGATATCATCTGGCGCTTCATACCCAGGCAACCCAAAACTTCCTTCAATCCGTCTTCTTTTGGCTAGTTCAGGATCTCTTCCCTCGATCTCTGCGACAAATTCAGCGGGAAGAGCCTTCCGGATTGCTTCGGCTGCTTGTTCTTCTACCCGCCGTTTATCTCGAGCAACAGTCAATGGATTCGGATCATGCGAAGCCCATCTGACATTCAAAATCTCGTTATGATCAAGCGACTGATGTGCCATGGCTTCCTTGGCAAACTGAGCATTGCTCTCAAGAGCATACGTGACGAACGCAATTCCTCGAGAATTTAATACACGAACTTTTTATCAGCACTCGTCCCAATCCAAAATATACTTCTCTCAACTTCACCCCATTCAGCAAAATGACGCGAAACAATCTCCTCAATGTCGTCGCTTACATTTATGCGACCCACATAGAGAGTAGTATTTTGTCTCATAAAACTTCCTACGCCGCCCATATCATCGCGATAATCAGAATGCTTTTCTCGCCCAAAACAATCCACGTTCGGGTTGAATATATCATGCACCGTAGGCAGTCTGTGTAAATAATTACATTCATGTCTGCATGTCAACGCCGTTTGCAAAATGTATACCCTTGCGGACAATTTCCCCGGGCGAAAAACAGGCAAAAGTAGCTTCCTACTATTTTATCTGCTCTCGTCCAGCCCGAGTCTTTGGCTATATCACATCGTGTATCACTGTGGTTCTGATTCATATACTCATCATCCCGATCTCCTCCACTCCATCGACCATACCTAGTTCTTAGATACTACAAATAGAAAGCTTACCAAATGTTCCATACTGTGCCGGCAACAGGAACATGCTGAACATTAGCAATGGCCAACACAGATTATACCTCGTGGCCATATTTTCGAGATTCCACTTGCTTCCTAGCTGGTTTTCTTTTCCGCTTTTTCTGTATAGGAACCGATATCGTTTGATCTTGGGGTCCTTCGTTGTCTTGTGACTGGAGCTCAGGATCTAGAGTAGACATGGAGGTTATGGCGATGCGGTCGAGATCACCCCGAGTTTTCGATCACTCTGGTTTACGAGATCATCAAACGAAATCTCTCTGGTTTACGATTCACTTGTAAGAACAAAAAATGGGAATCACGGAAAAGATTAAAGAGATTGAAATTGAAATGGCGAGGACACAGAAAAATAAGGCTACTGAATATCATTTGGGCTTGCTGAAAGCAAAACTCGCGAGATATCGAGCCCAGTTACTCGAGCCTGCTGCCGGCAGTGGGAAATCACCAGGAGAAGGCTTCTATGTACGGATGTCCGGGGGTCTGTAAATCCATTTTGTACATTAATTTTTAGATGCTCGTGTTGCGTTTATTGGGTTTCCGTAAGACTTTGAACTGGACGATATTTTTTACCAAAAAGGTCTGTAGGGAAATCGACATTATTGTCAAAAGTACCTTGTCCTTTTCTGCAGACTCTGAAATATTTCAGCTCACGAAAACAAAATCAGAAGTGGCTTCATACGAATTCACCACTCTCACCGCAATTCCAGGTACTCTTGGCCGGATAAGTAACTGATACATTAGGCGTAATTGAGTATGATGGGGCTGAGATTCAGGCTCTGGATTTGCCCGGAATCATTCAAGGTGCTTCTGAAGGTATCTCAGTCATACCCCCACATCTGATTTGCAAGGCAAGGGACGAGGACGACAAGTGATAGCAGCTGCAAAGACAGCCGATCTGATTTTAATTGTATTAGATTGCGCAAAGAGTCGTGATCAGAGACGGCTGCTAGAGGTACAGTCACTCAAGTCAATTCTTAGAGTAGAAAGAACTCCAATCTGTTGGCATCAGATTAAATAAATCAAAACCCAACATAAGTTTCAAGGTATGTCTTACTCTAGTTGATCTAACGCTCCAGATCAAAACCGGTGGGGGAATTACTTTTAATGCGACTTGTAAACTTACGCACATCGACGAAAGGACTGTTCAGGGTATTCTAAGGGAATATCAGATACACAATGCCAACGTGCTCATTCGAGAGGACGTAACGCGTGCTTCTTCCTCAAAGGTTATCCTTTGACCTGCAGTAGATGATTTCGTGGATGTAATCCTCGAATCACATCGAAAATATATAAAATGGTATTGAGTAATTTTGGCTTGTTCTAACGCCTAGTCTTTATGTCTACAACAAGATAGACTGTATCAGTCTAGAAGAAGTCGATAGGTTGGCAAGAGAACCAAATACCGTCGTCATTAGTTGCGAATGGAGTCTAAATCTTGATTACCTCCTCGATCGCATATGGGATGAACTCGGTTTATTGAGGATATACACCAAAAAGTGAATTGTGCTTACCTCCTGACTGACTCAAAGGCGTGGTCAGTATCCTGACTTTAAGGAAGCTTTGATTGTAAGAGATAATAGCACCGTCGAGGATGTGGTAATAAAAACTTTGGTCCTTTTTCTTATGAGAAAGTGTCATGCAATTCATCGGAATATCGCTGAAAACTTCAAGACATGTTATGTGTGGGGACGAAGTGCAAAGCATCAACCACAGAGAGGTATTTACAACCATGACCAAATCTTACTAATGCCAAGTGGGGTTAAACTTCCCGGTCGCAGATGAGGATGTAATATCCATTATTACGAAATGAATTGTACAAAATTATATAGCGTTTCCATTTACCTGTCCCAAACACCAGTTTACTCATACAGTTCATAAAAGATCATATAACTAAGTCTTAGAGGGAACTAAGTAAAGGCGTACGTCATTTCGCTCTCAAGAAAGTCTTTGGTGTCGATAGCCGATACCTTGTATCCATCTTCTAGCAAATCGTCAAATTTCCACCACTGACAATCATCGTCAACCGAGTAAGAAAAGTAATGTCCCCAATCATATCCCCCGCGATGATGTATTACGCTGCGAAGTCTCAGAAATTTTGATCTGCTCGCATCGTCGACCAGGATTATTGAATGCGGCAGTGCTTCCGGTATGATGACGGCGCGTTTTCGAGTATAATCTTGAAGTTGCATTCCTATCACTGGATGTTTTGGCAAAAAGCTTGACATAGTGTCGCCATCTGTAGGGGAAGCATAAATCGTAGTCAATTTGAGAGCATTGACGCTTCCACCGCGGTTCATGGCTATAGTGTCACCAAAAGTAGAATTGATGGCCTCTTGGAGAGAAATTTTCGCCTCTCCCAACGGAACTATTACATTTAAAAGACGGCCTTGTTCGAATTTGTGATCTTGATTGGGTATTTCAAGGCCCTCGTGAGCATAATCGACCAGAAAAGTGAGCAAAGGCATATGCAGAGCCTCGGTGATCCTCATGAATGCCTCTGATACATCTTCTTCCGAGTTCTTGTCGAAACTGTCCCATTCGCAGGCGATGGAGAGTTTGGCACGAACTTGGTCGGTAATATCACAAGTGATCAATTTACCAGTACGGAGCATATTAACCCATAGTCTCAATCCCGCACACATATTTTGATGAGCAACAGAGTCCTCAAACCTTTTGTAGAGGATTGGTTCAAACACATCGGTATGGGCAAACATAACGAACAACAGCGAATTCAGATAACAGGACGATCTGATGTTCTGGGCACCTCTCATGCCTATCGACGGACAGATTTCCTCAATTCGCCCATCTTCTGCATATCGGAGCATCATCAAAAGTTCTTTTGCTTTCTCGGAATCGCGGGACGCATACGGTCCGTAGAACACCTGCGCAACATTGTCTCTGGCAATCAACAGACCCAGCTGCTCGATGTCTGCAACAATCCGGTTTATCTGGAGCCGCCATTAAAACGCACATCCTACAGAACCTAACCTGCACATCTGCCTCGTTTTCTAGTTGCGGCTGTCGGGGCGATGTTTTCCGGAGGCGCTTGAATTTCATGCGCAAGGCTATTAATGAGTTTTGCGATTAATCACGTGCGCACAAGGAAATTCTAGAGAAAATAAACGTTTGGTCAAGAGCCACAGTTTGTCCCAATGACATTGCCATTCTGTTTCCGCAGAGCGTTTCACACAAAGAAGATCACAAAGGCGCATCTGGGCAAGAATGTTCCACTCCCAACTTCACATCCCATGTCTCCGGAATATCGACCGGGTCCGATTTCCCAGTGTCGCATGAAGGAGCATTATAACGATACGCTGGCTTCGGACATACTTGCTTTGACCTATTTCCATTACCCACCGGGACAGGAACCTGCACCGAGATTAAACAAACTGCAGGAATGGGACGGCACCTCGCCCTACCATAAAAACCGTCCTCCAAGAATACCCAAAGGCAGAAGGACCCTGCGACCTCTCTCAGATCCGCGGAACCATCGAAATATCCCAAAGCTTGAAGGCATTGTTTTACACGCAATGGTAAAAGAAGCCATCAGTAACAAGTCTGCTTTACTAAGCGCCATGATGGCTTTTCAGTGCATAACTGGCGCCAAACCCGAAATTCGGAATTCGAAAACCGGTGTTGCTCCCTGGAACTTGAGAGAAGGTAAACCGGATTCTTGTCCCTTGCTAAATCTGAGGCATTCCCATTGCAACCTTGGTGCAGTTGAAAGGTGCACAGATGTACAGGTTTCTTTCTGTTCTAACAGAACTCGTCCTGCCCCGTGTTAAAGATTGGCAAGGAATCAATTTCATTTCTGGAGACGGCACGGGAAATATCGCCTTTGGACTGTCTTCGACAGCTCTTGCTCTGTTTCCGCAGATTGAAAGCAACTATGACATGTTTCCAAAATTGACGGGATTTGATATCACCATCCAGACCTCTGCGACCACAGATAGGGAAGCACGGCTACTCTGCTCAGGCTTTGGTTTGCCCTTTACTGGGAGACCAAAAAATAAGTAGTAAGGATTGGGCAATGTTGCATGGGGCATATCATAGAATAGATATCTTTGGATGTTTTCGACTCCATGTCCGTTTTATGACCCCCAAAACAAAGCCAGCAATACTCTGTCCCACCAATCAACCACTTTCGTCGACAAGCGACCAGAAAACGTTACTTTTTCGCAGCCCTGATGGACAGCCGCTTGTATTTTACTTGCACCAGGATGTTTTTGGACGACAAAATCTCAAAACTGATATCGAAGTATCCAACCTGCGTCACCACACATTTTGACTTCGCAGATCAACGGAGGAAAAACAGTTAATACCCTCGGCTTTCCCGGCTGTATTCCTATCTTCGATCATTTGAAGAAGTCAGACCTTTTGAACAACTACACCAGCTACAAATGGATAACCGATTGTCTCAAGGCCAGAGAATTACTCGACATGAAACCATACCAAAGTGAAGAAATGGCATCAACAGTGAAAAACCCACAGTAGTAACTCAAAAGGATGTGCTGCCGTGGCTTACTTTGACAGTACCTTCCTTCCTGCAAACATATCCGGCCCCCCCAAGCAGTCTCGTATTCCCTTCTCCAAAGAAGAAGACCAGATTTTGATCAGTCGTATTACATCTGCAACACATGCAACCCAGGGGCTGAAGTTATTCGAAGAGATTGCAGAAGAAGTATTACCAGCCCACTTTTCATATTAATAAATAGTTCCCGTCCCATAGTGCCCAGTCCTGGAGAGCTCGTTGGGTCAAAACTCTCAAGCCCTTATTAGAGAAGCACAAGCTATCAGAGACCGTGGAAGCTGATGCTTCCCCAACGATTATCAGGTCGTCTCGTTCTATGAGAACCCAGGATCATAGCAAGCCTAGACCAGCGGAGATCTCGGAAATTTCGAAAAACAAAGGTAACAAGTACCTTGAAAATTCTGTGCTGCAGGAGCAGTTAAGGAACAAGGTTCATTAGTTACAGAAGTTTCTTATTAACAAATCAGCATCCTCGTGAATTGCACAAGTCTGGACACTCTCACAACGTCGAAATCCCAAGGTTACCGCCCGAAATAGATTGGGCAGCGAATAATAGTGAACGTAAGAACGAAGGCAAACTGGGGCTTGTGTCCAGTTCGCAAGATGAACCGCCGAGGAAGAAGAGGAAGTTGTCGACAAGTATGTTACTATTAGAGATGGTCCGGTAACATCAAGAACAAAATGGTTCAACATCTATAGCATTAGACGAGGATGATGAAATGATAGATCGGCTTCTGGGAACCGAAGATCGGGACGAGAATCTACAATCACCCTCGCAAGCTAATCCCCGGATCCCTGAAACACCCTCCAGCCCGATTCGACATAAAAAGAAAAAATTGGGAATTACCGAAGTTCCATCAACCCCGGATCGTGTCCTTGATACTCAAAATCAAAATGAGAATCTCAATGACGAAGATCTTCTCGGTATAAGTTTGGATGATCCCCCCTTCGTCGAAGTTGTCAACAATCTTTGGAGTCGATTTAAACAAAGTGACAAATTCGTCGAAGGGAACGAGTTGAAACCCCTAGAAAATAAAGATTCATGCCCAAGCGAGCGTTCTACACATGGCAGACCTACTGTTGCAGGCAGAACTAAGCGTCAAAAGTCATCTCGTCGCATATCTACTCTCCCCGAGGATGCATGGATAGCTATGAAAGCAAACAAGTATCAACTAGAAGAGATCGATGTGGTGAAAGCCTTGTTTCGCGCATCTGGCAACAGTGACGCTGCCTTGGTTATATTAGAAGCAGCTTCGAAGGGTCAAGGTAACCCTGAAATGATGATTGGCTGGCTGATTAAAGATCCATCTCGACATCCGCAAATTTGGACAGACGAAGAAGATACCCTGATCCGGCAAGGCGACTTTGAAACATTGCAAAAACTCGACCGGGTGCATAAAGGACAACTCAAAAACCGCAGGGGATTTCTGGAGAAATTCGATCAAGAAAATAAAAAGAATCGCAATTCCAGCGCAGGTATTATAACATCAATCAGTTCCTCCCATTAATAGGCATACAATTCAAATGCGACCTTCAAAAATATCTAACCGTGCGCCTAAACATTCCCAAGGATAACCATAAATTTGATTGAATCCTGCACATCTTCGTCCTGCTTATCATCTAAACAAAGACTACTACTTTTCCACCCCTAACCATCATCAGGCCAAGTATCAGACACTACATACCCAACTTTGTGAATGATTGAACTGATCTGGCGAGGAATTGAATTCTGTCATGCCAACTCTGCCACGACGAGAAGGACAAAAGATCTTGAAGTACGTCTGAATTGTCGGCCGATGGTCTACATATGAAGGCAATGCAGAGACGACAATAGGTTCAGACCGTGCAAATTCGGCAGCAGCTACCGGACTTGACGGCTCTTCGTCGGAATTCTGCAATTCCGGGTTGTCTGAACGACGACTGAATAGATCCCTTTCTAATTGAGAGATGCGTTCAGGTGTTAAGAAGACCTCAGGTGTCTTATCTTTGGCTCTGTGAAGATACACACCCAACTGCAAATTCTTCCTCGTCTTAACTTTTTGTATATAAATCTGAAAAGTTAATCACCCGTGAACGACTCTAAATCATACATTCCAGTGTGAACCTGCATAGAATACAGTCCTTGAGTAGACTCGTTTATCCTCTTTTAGACCTTTGACTCCGGTAAATTCGACTGAAAATCGGAATGGAGGATATTGACTCCAAGGAAGACTAGCGTCTTTGCGTTCACCGCCCATCTTGATGTATTGCTCAGAGAACTATTGATCAGTTTAAGGAGTTGATAAAACACACTGGATCGCCTATTAACGTTGTATCTGAAGTGGGAATCGAATAGAAACGTATATCATCGGTGGGTGAACTTGTAGAAGAGACCCCCAGAGAAACAGAGTCTGGGGAAGTATTCAAGACAGTTTGTCGCAATATCATCTGATTCCTGATAATCAATCATCAAGCAAACCCCAATGGATGGCTCACCATAAAGCATCATGGATAACATCAGGGCGGACGAATAACTGATTGTTATACTTATTTCGATCTGTACCAATACTCTGAAGTTGTTCGAAGGACATGTGCATATAATGAATGCTTCCATTAAGGACGTCTCTCAAAGGTTTTAAATCAGTTTCGTCGAATATAGACATCCGCCATTCTAACATATTTCTGGCAAATACGTAACGGTCATATTCAGTGGCAACCCAGAATGAATCCGAGGCAATCACACTAGCAGTCGTCTCTGACGAGATATCATCCCAATTTTGCGCACCCATTTCCCAACCATCTCTGCAGAGGAGGGCTCGACATGCTTCACTGAGACGTTCACTAGGCAGTCCGTAGTAACGACTGCCGTTTGCGAATTTGAGTCTATCCGCAACATTATTGCAGCTGAGAGACTTCAAGACGCTATTTAGACACCGTTCAACTAGATCCTGCATATCGAGGTATGCCGCTGTAGCAAGCAAAGAAAGACATGATCTTTCTTCTTCCTGGAAATCCATTTTTCCATATAGCCGGGCGATAGCCGCTTCAAATGATGTTTGTGTGATATTTGGGTCATCGAACTGTAATTCGACCGATGGAGTGTCAGAGTCTGTCCATGGTCCAGCAAATAAAGAAGAAAAGAAGGGTGCTCGATCTAGGATTATCCGATGGAGATTATATGAAGTTCCGAATGCTTTCACCACTACATCAAAGCATGCTCCCTCTAGAAATCCGCGAGTATAAAGGTGGTCTTCTATTTTTGCTGTTTTTCCTACCGGTAAGCGAATTAAAAATATAGACTAACCTTGGTTCATCCGGGGTATACTGAACGTTGTGGGATTGAAGTGACGAGATATGGTTCCGATTGTCGAATTAATGAGAGTATCATTTGCCAATGACTCTGGATCATCACCTTCCTTCAAAGGCACAGGTGTATCCGAGACCGGAAATCGACATGGTGTACTTGCTTGGATTTGGTGTGCACCAAGAGTTGTCCGCTTCAGTTGTCTTGTCAACAGGGGACTCTGTTCAAGCGAGTCTGCCAGCGAGGCAGACGACAGATCATCGATCAAGGTAGAGATATTTCTGAGCGAAGACTGGGCATTTGATCTGGATGAATAACGGCCCGAAGGCGATTGACTATGGTTATTCATGGTGGTTGGAGTGATAGGTAGCTCGACTCCGACAATCGCCCCGCCTAACAAGGGTTCTCCCATATCCACATAACCATAATATATATACATTTGTAAATAGCTTTTCCTACATAAACAGTTGCTTTTCAAGAGCATCCAGATCATCTAGGCTAGGTGAAAGCCGAATGTTGCGCAATAGGTCGTATCGAAGCTGGGGCGTTTCTTTCTCCATATCATTGAATATCGTTGGCTTGTCGATTTTAATTTCAGTAATTTCTCCAGACTCGTCATCCCTGAAGATTGTCGCTCTTTTGGCACCGATAGAGATTCCCTCAAGATTACCTATTCTCGTTCCGTAAATACGAGCAAGCTTAAAGATTGATTGGTCAGAATACTGAAAACGACTGCCCATATCCACAGCCTCAAGCAGCATCAACTTTGAAAAGATTTCGGCGAACGCTTCCGGATTTTTCCCCATTAGTTCAAGGTTGCAGAAAAGTGTAAGGTGCTGCAAATTTGAGAGATTTGAGATCATTCGGGCAATTTTATGGGTCATTGTTGTACCATCCAGCATGTCAAGAACGGCCAATTCGGCAATTTTGTACGATGACAGTATACGTCCCAGTTCAAGGAACTGTGCTTCAGATAATGGGTCTGAAACACAAAGTTTTTCAAGGTTCAAGTTATCTTCTGGACTGTATTCAAATGAAAGATGCATTGGTTTCTTCCATATCTTTACTCGAGCCAACATGGAGAATATGCCATCACTCTGCCGGCCAGAATCGCTGTCAAGCATGACTTCGAAGGCAGTCAACAAACGTAACGACGGTGTGAACCGAATGAACTGGTCGAATGTAGCTGCTTCAAGACGCATATATTGTAACCGTAGAATAGCGAGACTCTTCCATGGTGGAGTATTGAATATTAAATTTGAAGATAAGTTCAGGTATTTTATACCGAGCGATGTCAATTGCTTCTGCGATTTAAGGAATTTATTGCAGCTTTTGCCGATTACTTCAAGATCTGCTTGAGATTTTGAACCGCCCAGAATTGTGACATCAGATAGTCCTGAAAGGCGTCCAAGCTTTCTGAAACAAGCGAGCTCTGATTTGCGGCGACTTGATGAGAATAATCCTGCAACGGTGATACTTTTGAGTTTGGGTCTCGTAGAGAGTGACTTTATGGTTTGAATAGTTGGAGCAGCGCTACTGAAATCTGCAAATGAGAATGACCTTAGGTTTAGGCATTTTGGTATAAGCTCCGCGCAGAGTTTCGTAATCACTTCAATATATGGGTTATCAACGCATTCGTCCGGTAGACTCTTGCTTGTAAAAGCCTCAGGCGAGGCCCAGTATTGCAAAGCAGTAATATTTTGGCATATAGAGACGATATGGACAGTCCGATCAGGATATCTAAATTCATCAAAAAGGTTACGCAGGCCAGAGAGATACCGTTCTATGGTGATGAAAAACTGCAAGGTCTTTGCGTCCAATCTCAACCGCACATGTTTGTAAAGCTGAGGTATCGAGAGATCATGGAATTTGCTGTTGACCAGGAGGGTTGATAGGATAGCGTGATTCAAGACGAGAAAAGAGAATATTCGGACTAAGATGGAACCAGGTAAACTGTAAATAGGCGGCCCGCTGGAACGAATTGACTGAGGCAGAGGCCTTGCTACGGATCGATTTGTCCGTCGTGTAGATGACCGAGATAAAGCGACAAAGACAGGCGGAAGAGGAAATGCAATATCTGACATTCAGCCTGCCGAGAAAAATCAGATGGTGGGTTTGCAAAAGTTCCTTGTCGAATCACGATCGTCGCTACTCACGAAATGTCGCAAAACAAATGAGACGAGATCCAATCTACAAAGTTCGAATTCTCCAAACATTTCAAGCATAACCAGTAGCGCTTACAGCAGGTCTTGCATTCGACATGAGGGCCATCATAGTCGGCTGCTTTGCAGTATCGAAGATTTTGAGGACGAGGACATATAGCACAAAAGTGGATGTCTCCATTTATGCCAAGAGCATCAAGGGGAATAGTGAGTTTTGGAATGTTTTGATTGTCTGGACAATGATACTACAAAGTATGAGCTCGTCAGCTTCAACATGCCTTACTTCGTACATCCACTCCGCCTTTCCTACGTATCTTTCATCCAGGAGTAATCCTGTGATTCCAGAACATTGAAATTTCTTCAAAGAAACCAGAGTAGCTTTGGAGAGAAGGGTCCGAAAAAATACTACAAGGTCGAGAACCTGAACCTTTCGGCAGTGACGAATGTTGAGTTTCTCAAGGTTTAGACAACTTTTTATAATTTCTCGAATAGACTTGGACGTGATGTGTGTATTTTCGAGATTCAAATCGGCAAGATGGCGCGATTCCACAAGGTCGAAGAAGGGTCCCCTGATAATATCCTTATTTCTTACGGGTTTCGACGCAAAAGATAATTGAACTACCAGGCCTGCTCGAACAATTTGCAATGCATTGTTGGTTGCTCTGTCAACTCGAAGAAGCGCAACAATATCAGCAGCATCAGCAATATTTATGATCAGCTCTGATAAGATAAGATGGTTGGACAGGATTGACATCAAGAGTTTGCAAATCAAGAATTAAGCGAGTGGCGTTGGCCACAGCAAACAAGGAATTTCTGGTGGCATGGGCTCGGTCTCACCTTCCCACAGTGTTGCAGATGGACCGTGCGACCGTCATGGGCTTAGATGGGCAGTCAGCAGACAGGCAGCTTAGTCAACCGCCACTGCCATGGGTTCAGTGCCAGGCAGTGTACCCGGGGCGATTGACTAAGCTGCTTGTTTGCTGACTGCCCATTTAAGCCCATGACGGTGGCATGACCATTCCGCAATACTGCCTTCGCGTGATACGGGGCAAAATGCAGAAGTGACTTTCTGCTAGGAACAGCGCAGTATATAATATTCACTCGTAGGTATAAAGGATACCGGGGATAGAGCGCCTAGGACATCATTGCTCAGGGATATTTGTTGGTAAAATGGAATTTGAAGCTGGCCTTCTGGATCAGAGAACGCGTAAGGAATGGCATAGCCTGCTGCTCTAGAAAAATCCTTTTTTACATCTTTGAGAGACCCCAATCATCTTCAGCGATACTTTTCAGAATGCTGTGAGCAATAGCCGTCTTTGGTGGAAGTTTGAGAGCGTCATCTGGAATTGCATCTATTGCTGGATTTGCTCTCACATAAGCTCTGTGTGCTAAAGCATCGCCAAGTTCGGCTTTATCAAAGAAGCGAGCATCTATATGTAAGAAAGGTGCAATCAGAACCGGATACTTTCGAGCTCGGGGTCATTCTTGAGATCAATTTTATCATTCAAGGAATGGGCAATACACCCAATCATTAGTTGAGCAGGAAATGGCTAAGCTGTTAGAATTGTAACTATCTTACATACCCAAGGTTGTGAACTGTGATAGATGACTCTCCCGATGCGGACTCCACTTTCTTCCCAGACTTCTCGTCTAACAGCTTCTTCTACGGACTCTCCTGGTTCTACAAATCCCGCCAAGCATGAGTAAAACCCAGGCGGCCATCTTCGTTGTCTTCCGAGAAGAACTTTGGTCCCGTCTTTCGATAAAACAGCCACAATAACGCTCATGTCTGGTAATCAGCTCTAGAATTAACAACGAGCTAACCAGTTCGCGGATACTCAAAATTATGAAGACCATTTTTGTTAATACACTGTGGCTTTCGAGTTTCAGGAAGTTTCGCATTTGCAATAACTGTAGCGTTATCGGGTGGACAACGCCGTTTATAGCCTCCCCACGCTGTGACTGTCTGATACCCACATGTCGGGCAAAACTAAAAAATTAGTGCATAATTCATCAAATATATAGTGGGCACCTGGCTACGAACATTCCAATCAATCATGCTTCGAGCAAGAGCTACTATGCCGGCTACTAACTCAGTATCATAGTCCATTACCTATAAATATACCATCCTCTCGGTTCAGCAAATGGACCAGTGGGACAGACTGATACTTTGCACCAGCTGCTTGAACTCGTTCAATTATATCTCCGCGATTGGTAGCATCTAGAGCAAAATATGCATCGCCTTTAAAATCATCATTTCGTGAAGTCTCATCAATGCCCAGAAAAATTAAAATTGCTTCGTTTGTTTCGCCAAACTCATTGTCATATCGCTTATCGCCAATCACATCCTTGACGTCATCGTGTTTTAGATAGCAAAGTTTACCAGTATCTCGTATAACAGGTGGATTCAAATTTTGCAATGTGAGGAATCGAGTATTTGGATGATGTATCATAGACTTTAGAAATGCCTTGTCTGTTCTGAGGAACGAAAAGCGATTTAAAGGATTTGCAGAGAAGAAATTCGGGGCGGTTTCCTTTCCAAAACGCTTAGAAAGGAGGGACGAACCCTCAATGGCATTTTCTTCTAACATAGTATGATATCTGCGTATACGCGGAGGAAGGGACCGCAGTGACGCCGCTATTGCAAGGTTGGAAGCAATTTTTGGTGCGATAAGTAAGTAGCAGAAACCGTGATCAGAACCTGTTTACAACTTTTCAGTATTAGTGCCACTATTTCATTCATCGAGAGACACATAATTCTATATACACTAGAAGGCAAGCATTACCCGTTTAGTATTCCAAATCCCCATCAAACGGAAAACCCAAATTTCATTCAATATGTTTTAGCGGACGCCCCAATTTTACTAACAATTCGTCCAATTCGATAAAGTTGTCATTGTTTGTGGCGAACTGTCGATGGGTTTTACTTTTTGCATGCTAAACAGTGAGAATTCGTTGATGGAAAAAGGGTGACTTACATCGTCAAGACATTCATAGTGTTCTCGACAATTCTCACAATAACCGGGCTTACTTTCAATTTTAACCTTTCTCGACTCCTCTCGTTTTCGGGGCTGAGATTTCTTCTTCTCCGCTTTTCCTGCAAACATCTTTCGCTTCAAATCATTGACTTGTTTTGAGGTTGCAACCAAAATCTGGCTTGCACCAGCAGATTTGAATGGTTGTGACAGAATGGCCGAAGTTGTTTGGCTCTGAACAATACCAGATGCATTCACGTCTCCCTTGTTTGGAACAGCCAAAGTCTCGATAGAATCTTTTGGGAAGACATGTCGTTTGGATGGTTCTGGCTTTGGTATAATCGGTCGACTTTTAGACTCCTTAACAAAAGGACACCGCCCTACGGATGTGGCTCGAAATTGGGGCCACTCGCCGTCAACATTTCTTCCATTTGCTGGTCGATTGTATTCACGAACCATGATGGGACGGTGGAGCTCGTTCAAGTCTCGGACCAGGATGTAAGGTCCTTTAAAATAGATAAAGTCCACTCGTGGAACATTGGGATCTCTTTCTCGCGTACCGTATACTTTCTCGTCTCGAAGCAAGTTTGACAAATTTGTTTCAGCAGGGGAGGTTTTCAGTTTCGATTCAATGAGATTTGCAAGGATCTTATTGACGAGTTCTGCAGATTAGTATAGAACAAAATGAGATCTATACTGTCGAGTGACCACACTTTCTTCCCCATCCGAAGTGCCTTGACGAGTAAGTCAGATTCATCAATCTTATTCCTAGTAGTCAGAGTGAGAAATTCAGATGCATTTACCCCTTCGTATAGCTTTCCCTAAGGTTGGAATTTGTACTGGACTGAAGCCGACGAAGTCCTTTGATTTGGGTTTGTACAGCGGTGTCCAAGGCATTTGGTTGTCGTTGAGATCGCAAAACGTTGCTTTGATGCTTTGCCGCAAAATCCAAGAGTCCGCCATTTAAAAAGGTTCGACTCTGGCTTTGATCTTTGAGTGCCCCTCCTTCTTTGAAATCGCCAGGATTCTTTTCGTCGAATTCCTCGATGACAGGGACTGGACGAGTTGTCACAACGTGAGAGACCGTTGCACTGAAAAAACGTTCAATGTGCTTCCGGTCAGAATGGAAAGTGGCTAACTGGATACCCCATCCAACGAATGGATCTTCTTGGTTATGTCATGCTGGGTGTTCGCGTCCACGCCATCGAAGTAGAAGTGAAATTTTTTGAATGCAGCTTTCAGCTGCTTCTGCCACTGAGCAAGGCTCGGTTGGTCCTGAGAGACAGTGCGTCTACGTGCAGCCTGGAGAAGTTGCGGCTGCTGGAACAGTTTGGTCTTTAGAGAATCATCTCGGCAGATCCGTTTAGCTGAATTCCGCAAAGTGATCTGAATGTTTGTGGACGCGTGTTTAGTCGGAGTCAGCTCAAGCGAGCGTTTCGACGTATGGGTCGAATCTACAACAGATTTTGCCTCTTTGAAAGGGAGATTTTGGAAGTTTGTGGAGCGAATGGCCAGAGGAACTCTCGTAGTCTCTGGAGAGGACATGTGGGATATATGCACAGACGCAGCACTTAAACAGCACTACAGACGCGATGCAGAATGGAGGATAGGCAGCTGCTAGATGGAGGAGGCGCGTACTCACAGCGGCATCGAGGCGGCGCAAGGTGGTTGGACAGTCAACACGCCCAGATTTTGTATGCGCCGCCAAAAGCACGCCGCTGCCGGGTCTTGAACCCGCAACCTCTCGCCGCTCCACCAAAAAGAGTGGGCAAGACCTCCTCGGTGTTTCCTCTGGCTTCCATCACCCTGACCTGTCCCTCTCGCACGCCATATCCCTTCTGCAATTATGTCAGCTCAAATTGAGTCTATCCTGAGCGAGACACCGGACGATAATTTCTCCGGTGTCCCAGACCACGTCGTCAGATCTGACGCTGAAGCCGCCAATGGCCGACTGGACGCAAACGAAGACCAGATGCACTCTGCGACCAGTAGCGCAGGGGCACGTGATATGGATATTTTGTCCGAAGACAGCTTTCCCTCTCTTGGTGCTCCTTCAGCGTTAAAGGCAAATGCCAGCTGGGGTGCTGGAAAGCCCGCCCAACAGGCGCAACCGTCAAAGACCCATATCACCCCTCAGGCCGTCCCTCACAAGGCAAAACCCAACATTTCCATCACACACCTTTTTCTGGAATCTTCTCAGCAGCAGCCCCGAAAGGAATTCGGCACCAAAAATGGGATCGGCGACATCATCCGTCAAACCATGTTAGCCAACCAAACACAGATAGACGTCTCCACTAGTAGGAGCGGCGCAATCACGTTCATAATCAAGGGCAAACCAGAAAATGTACAACGATCTCGACGATACATCATGAAAGAATTGGCTCTTCGGGTAGATCACCGCTATTCTCTTTGCTTGTCTTATTATATAGCAATCATTGACGGTTAATATTCCTAGAAGTGTTCTACCACACATAATTGGAGCCAAAGGAAAAACCCTAAAGGGCATAGAAGAGCGATCTGCCGCCAAGATTCAAACCCCAAAGCGAGACGACACTAATTCTTCAACTCTGTCCTCGGAACCTGGAAACGAGTTTGATGAAATTGCAGAAGAGCCTTCGGTTGGTATTACTGTAGAAGGGGATTTTGAAGGCGTTGCGATTGCCAAGGCTGAAATAGATGCAATCGTGAACGATAAGGTGCCTTGCTAATATTAAAATGTCCCTTACCTTGCAGACTTCACACACATCAATCAAATTCACTACAGTTGCTCCTGAGTTCTACAACTTGATCGCCGGTCCACACCGTATCAATGTGCAGAAATGGGAAAAGGATTGGGATCTCAAAATTCACATCCCGGTATCGACAATGGCCGAGGATGGACAGAGTCCCACCTCAATTGCGATTAGTGGCGATAAAGATCAGGTGAAACAAGCCCGCGAGATTATTGAGAATATCTATAGTGATCTCAAAACAACAACAATCTCGGCACAAATCCACGTACCCAAACCTCAACATAAATTTATTGTCGGCGAAAAAGGAAATTCAATCCAAGAGATACTGGCCGAGAGCGATTGCTCTGTCATAGTTCCGCCTGCTGGTTCTCTCAGCGACGAGATTTTCGTCCGTGGACCGCCAGCAAAAGTCGGTATGGGCATCAGCATGGTGATGGACAAAGCAAACTCTGTCTCAATGACCACACTCGATATTCTTCCAGCACACAAGTCTCGCACCGATAACCCTGCACGGCATTCGCGGGATCTCACCAGATATTTCCTCCGAATGAAAGAGTTTCATCGACTCGAGACTGAACATCAGGTTTCCATTCACTTTCCTCGAATTTCCGATTTGGAAGATGAAAATATCAAAGATTGTGTCTGGGAAATATCTGGAAAGGTCAAACAGAATGTCGACAAAGTTCGGGTTATTCTACGTGATCTCGTTAAAGATTATTCTCCTCATCGATTTGCATATATCGATATTGACTCGCTTCTTCATCGCCACATAGTTGGGCGGAATGGCAGGAATTTGCAAAAGATGAACAAAGAAAATTTCGTCGAAATCATGCTTGCAACTGAAGATGAATCTGACTCAGAGGTTTGTCTTGTCTATGTCGGAAAACCAGGAGAACAACTTCCAAGTGTAGCTGAGATCACGCGGGCACTCAATACTGTCAAAGAACTGTTACAGAAAATCACCAGCGAAGCTGCAAATCTTGTCAGGCAACGTTATACAGTTCCCGTAAAATATCACAAATCCATCTTTGGGCCCAATGGCACCACACTCAACACCTTTACAGGCGGGTCTGAATCTCGCGTTCGAGTGACGTTTGGCAAACAACTAAACAAACGAAACAGGAAACCCATAGATGATTGCGACGATGATACAATCATTGTACACGGTCCATCCGAAGAAGTCGAGCGAGTAATCAGAGAAATGCGAAAGTACGTTGAGGAACTCAAACATCACGATGTTATGAACTCGTACACAGACACTTTCGAATTTCCTCAAAAGTATAAAAAGAATCTTAGAGGAAAAGGTGATGCCAATATCACAAAGTATAGGGAGGAACTCGGCGTTAACATTAAATGTGGAGAAGGGAAAATAGAGATTCAAGGTATTAAAAAGAATGTTGAAGAAGCGCGACGTCGTATTGAGTCACTTGTCGAACGACTGAAAGATGAAACTGTTAGGCGTTTGAAAGTACCTATTGAGCATCATAGTGCGTTGATTGGTCAATATATCTCTGTTATGCTTTGGCTGATAACGTAGGCAAAAATGGACATCTCGTAAAACGACTTGAGGAGAAATATGCTGTTCGGATTAATTTTCCACGGACAGGCGAAGCTCTTGGCGATGGCACCGATCGTCCTTCTGCTAGCGATGAAGTGGTCATCAAAGGCGGTAAGAAGGGTGTATTATCTGCAGAAGATGAATTGCGTGATCTGCTTAACTATGAAGCCGAACACGGACACAGTGCGGTGATCACGGTTCCATCGAAAGCCATTTCTCGAATCGTAGGAAAAGGCGGAAATACGATCAACGATCTAAAACTTGAGACTGCCACTCGTATTGAAATCGAACGGGCTGAAGACAAAGGTGATACAGCCACTACAACCATTCAGATATTTGGAACAAAATCTGGAGTTTCCAAGGCTAAAGCAGCTATCTTGGAGGTCTCTGGGGAAGTCGAACGAGAAGTCGAGAAAATCATGTATATCGATTCGCAATACCACCGAAATCTCATCGGTCCCGGAGGTCTTTCATTTAAACCCAATCTTGTCTAATTCATTCAGGATCTACGGTCCGTAGTATTTTGATCGAAGCTGGTGTAGAGGGTGATCCATTCATGCTCACACGGATGGTTAGGTTTCCGCGACCTGGTACCAACTCGGATCTTGTCGAGCTTCGTGGAGACAAGGTAATTATTGAGAAAGTCATGAAAGAGTTCAATCGAATTGTGAATGATCTAAAGTGTCGAGTCACAGAAACTATATCAGTCCCAGCCGATCAAGTAAGCTTAATTATCGGACGTGGAGGCTCTGTTCGTCGGGATTTAGAATCGAAATATCGAGTTCAGCTTGATATTTCAAGAATTTCAAAGGATGCCTCCCAGGACGGAATCGTTAAAATAAGTGGGATGAGCGATGCTGTTGCGAAAGCCAAAGAAGCCATTGCTGTGGGGGTTTTTGAATAAAACATGCTCACTGTTAGAACTTGATCAAAAAACAAAGCGTGAATTGCCTAATGGTTCCTGAGCAATTTCATCGGATTCTCGCTGATAATGGTTCCACAATCCGCAAACTGCGTTTGGATTATAAGGTAACGGTTGATCATTCTGGCCATTCTCTTCCAGCGCTATCTGAACATCTAAAACCTCGTTCCAATGGATCTGCTGCTAAAATTGACAATGATAATGAGACCGATGAAAATTCATATCCGTGGGATGTTATTGAACGAGAGGAAACCCCAGCTGGACAGGATATTCCCTGGAATCTCAAGGGCGAGAAGACAAATATTGATAAGGCAAATGTTTTTATTCGCGAACTTCTTGAACAAGCTGTAAACCCACAAACCTTCTTCGTACTTGAGCTAACATTTCGTAGAAAAAGCAAACCCACATTGGTTATCTTAGCATTCCTACGATCAAACATAGATACATCATTGGACCTGGGGGCTCTCGCATTAATTCGATCAGGGCTGAGACTGGTTGCGCCATCGATGTACCAAAAAGAATTGGCGATGACGTTATCGTTATCAGAGGTAGCAAAGACGGAATTGAAGATGCTCGAGGACTCATTGTAAAAGCCACCGCTACTCCTAGTGGAGCCAGTACTCCGCGAAACGGCAGTGATCATGGACGAGGCCGACGAAGGTAAAACCAGCCGATAATTATTTAAATAAATACTCTATTACGTTTTCTTGCATTTAAAGCACATACTCTATTCGATCATAAATTTGAAACATAATCGAAAGATTTGAACATAATACTAAAAGGCAAACATACAAAAATTGCTCTATTTTCCAGTCCTAAACATCCCTAGAGTTGTAGGTTCTTTGGAACAATTTCAATCCAATAGGAATCTGGATCCTTGATGAATGCGATGTTCTTCATCTTTCCATCTCGAGGTTTCTTTATGAAATGAACGCCTTTTTCCTCAAATCTCTCACACGCCGCTTCAACTTCATCAACTGCGACTGCTAAATGTCCAAAACCTTTTGGTTCTGAATTTCCATTATTATATCCTTCAAACTTTGTGTCTGTTTCAGTTCCCCAGTTCCAAGTCAGTTCTAGCAGTCCTTCGTACTCGCTGCATAGCAGCTTGGCTTCATATTCCGTGGCAGAAGCCTTTTTGTTTTGGGTATATCCCAAGAAATATAGCGTAAACTTTGCGTTTGCATGTTCACTAGTGCGGAGCAAAATCATTCCCATCACATTTTGGTAGAATCTGAAAATATCAGCATTGGAAGCAAGCACGTATACGGAAGTGACACTTTCGGATCTTTGATTCGGATCATTGTATGATTGAAGCGATATGATTGAAGATCCGTTTTCTTCGCATGTCGAGCTTCGTTAGTCATGGATCTCTCAATGAGCTGTGACTTGATCAGTGGAATTCGCCTCTATATTTCATGGCATACTTCAACCCAATATCCATCAGGGTCAAGTGCAAAAGCGATATCCCTTTGTCGACCATCCTTATGGTGTCAACTCAGTTACAAAAACACAATACATCAAGCTTCTTCTGGAACTGCCAAACGTTAAAATACAAACAGACTGATGACGTACCTTCACATCTGCATTCTCGAGTTTTGCACACGCAGCAGTGATATTATCAACTGAGATACAAATGTGGCCAAATCCCTTTGGTTCACTGTTGCCGGAATGCACATGGAATTCATCGTCGTTCTCTGAACCGTGATTGTGCGTCTATCAATTAATATGAGGTAACCAACATCAAGACGACCAATTCCAAAATTCCCTCTCTATCCCACAGCGAATTTCCTTGATTGACAGCACCGAATTGGTCATAGCCTAGGAAGTACAAGGAGAACTTTGACTCGTTGAAGGCCTTCTGACCAATGAGTTTCATACCAAGCTTATCTTGGTAGAAGTCCAGTGATCGCTTAGGTTCTTTGATCCTGATCATAGTATGATTCAGTTTGTAAGTCGTGATGTCGGTCTGGGTCATTGTTCAAAGAATTGTATAAAGTGCAAAATGGTTATTAAGGAAAACGTACAAGCCGGCCAGCCTCATCTTTTGGTCAGGTTAAATATACGTCAGAGGCTATTACCTCACCTCAATCGCAAATAAAAGTAGATAATTAAATAGTATTCATTGAAAATCATATCGCTCAGTCAGCAAATTTCTCTTGGCGGGTTCGGTGTGCAAGATGAATATGACTGAACATGACCTGAACTGGAACATTATGTATGGTCAACAAACTCTCCAAACCGAAAGCAATGAAAGCAAAGTAAGATAGTGAGCTGAAAGGCAGAAGTGGTACGGCCGGCTAATAATAGTTGCCGAGGGAGTTTCAGAACGAGCATGGTTGAATGACATAGAAGGACTGAATCTAGCAATTTATAGAAATGAGAGGTGCAAAAATACTATATAGGAAAGCGATACTGAAATAAGGAATTTGTAAAAATGACGTTGAAGCATCAGGAGTTTTGAAATGGACAGCGGCTTCAAATGTTCCCCCAACGATGTTGAAATCGAAACCACTGCTGGCGCTGTTATCCCAGCCTTTATCATCAACAATAGAATTTGCATGGTAGAACTTCTACTTTACAAATCTTTGAGGCGTTAGTCTTTTCACAGCGACCGGATCTTTGTTATCCCATGCGCCAAGCTCATCCCGAAAAGGTCATACTTACGCAGCACTCGCCTCTTCAATTTGGAATGATTACCAAAAATTAGGAGTCTCCGGCGTTTTGTCGGCTGCTTTACAAAAGGATGAAAAGGCTGAACAGCTCAACTGGGTTTGCGTCGATTTACAAGTACGAGGAGTCTTTCCAAGTCTCTCAAATTGATCCAAAGAATGGTAAAATCTTCATTCAAAGGACAGTAGATATTCCGAATGCAGATGAAGGCGAAGGTCAGACTGAATCTCTGATAGTGGCTTTGGTCGGAAACCAAGATGCTGCTTTAGGAATGATGAAATCAAAGGTTTATAGCACGACGTCTTTACTACTGCTTACCACTGTCAGGTTGATGCGATTTCAGAATACCTTGCAACTTCAATTCAAACAAAGAAACTCGAACTATGAAATTCTATCGTCTCGATCAGTCTTATGAAATCATTAATGCTATATATTATTTAACTGGCAGATGGATTAAGTCATGTTTCTCAGACTCTATTTAATCTGCAATGAACGATTTAGTTTCTCAGACTTTAGTCGATTTTATGGCTGGAGAGGATTTGGAGTCACTGTTTTTAATATATATTTCTGGGCATTTGAACTTCAGAATGACCGCCATATCCACTTTATTGAATCTCTGATTGAATCTAATCGTCTTTCAAGAATGCAATTGAAAGTGAAGAAATCATTAGACAATAAATATTGCAGGTGCCACTAATTAACCCGCAAAGCTCAAAAAGTAACTTGACTCATAGCTCACCACTTTACCAAAAATTTTTCCCGGGTAAGCTTCCATGCTCGTTCGAATTCCTTGTCGGCAATTTATCCGCAATGCTTCGACAATGTCCCGCATGTCTATACCTGACAAACAAAATAGTTCTCAGAATGAGCCAGAGGTACCACCACCACCCCGATTCAAACATCATCCAACATCGACGATGTTGAATGAACATCACAAAGCTGCTATGGATTATTTAACTACCGCTGGACAGAAATTCTATCAGCCTGAGTATCATGGCACGAATTATATTTCAGGCACAGATATACCATTCCCTACAAATCCTTTTTTCAAGCCTAAAACTCCACTCAGTGACGATAAGAAGAGGGAAATTTGGGAAGCTATACTTGCGGGCGAAGACGTTCGGTCTGTCAGCAATAAATTTAGCGTTAGTGTCGAAAGAGTCGTCGCTATCGTTCGTCTTCGGAAAGTGGCAGAAGATTGGAAATCAATGGTCAGTTTTTCCCCTCGTCTACTTTTTCTATCTCTGATGAGAAACTTTTGATCGATTAGTCTTGAAGACTTGTTACATGGTTACAAAATATACCCAAATTTCTGATATTTATTTGATGTTGTTTCTTGTACCTTGAGAATATTCTTGCTAAAACGAGTTTAGGGAAAAGAACCGCTGTACGCGCTAAGTCGTTCGCTTTATCCTCTTCTTCAAACATCATCTTCATTGACGGAAACAACCACTACCATCCATGATTTCAGACGAAATCCAGTATGGGGAATTTCTTCAGAATCTCGGAAACCTAATCCAAAAGATGCAGCTCAAGTTATAGATCGAACATCATTTCAAGAAGAAACTGATTCCGCCGTTAAAAGAGCACGGCAACAATTGAGAAAATTGGAGTCTTCGGGATTATTTAAACGGAATCAGAAAAATATTATTAAAGAAGTAGAGATGAGAGGATATACGTGGCGATTCTCTGAGGAGCCTGGGTGTAAAGGTCGACGGTGGCATGGTGAAATGGACTGAAATGTTTTTGCTTCTTGTGTATATAAAGGCTGGCTTGAGCATTTTCGGCGTCGAATATCATAGCGTAGTTTACAATGACGTGATGTGTGATTTGAGTTGATAATTAATAACTGATCAGTAGCGATGCCAGCGCTGTACAATATAATACAAATGGGACATTAATTTAAGCTTTCTCTTCCCTGGCAAATTCGTGCCATGTAATTTCCTGATCTTCACTTACGGGCGTCTTGAAAGGATCATCGTTATCGTTAAGAGAACGTCTCTCTCCGATAACGAGGGACGACAAGCTAATATCTGATGGAATCTTCTGTTTCTTTCCATTGACATTTTTCAGTTCTGTATCTGAAGAAGGTGGTCTCGGTGGCATTTCTGGTGGTTTTTCGGAACGTATAGCCTCAATTCGTCTCCGTATTCGTTCTTCGAGTTCTTCGTCTCGTTCATAGGCATCGCTATCTGAATCATCATCTACCTGCGTCTTCATGACTTCAAAGAGTTGCAAAGCGGACACCAGTTCCTCGTTGGCATGGATCAAAGTTCCTATGAAATCTTCGGTTTCAACAATTTGAATGAGTCGGATTATTTCTTTGCGAGATTTTCTCGCGTCGCTGACTCGTGCGAGTACGGTGGGTTCCTGAGCTATTGGAATAATATCGCGGTTGACTGATTCAAGCGCATTGGAGAGTTGTGTAGATGCCTGATTTGCAGCGGCTATCGTGGATAAAATGTGATTTTTAGACTAGAATTAGCGCATGTAAAGCAAAGGAGACTGGACTACCTTTTCGCTGAGTAATTTGCCATTTTTTGGCTTTTCCTTCTTGAGAGTGTTGCGTGGTTTGGCTTCTGATGGCTGTGGGCTCTGTGGGGCGCTGCGGGGTTTTGGAGGTCGTGGGGGAGGATGGCTGCGGGGTTCGTCTCTATTGCGCTGTTTACGTCAATGCAATCTTTGGGTAGATAGATATACGGGATGTGGAATATGGCTATACAAAGCACCGAGTCCATTTCCATACTCTCTCCAGCTTAAAATGAGGGTGGTGAGCTTCTTCTTGACTCGCTCGCCTGTGAGTGGATCGCTGATAATAATCCGCAGTCGTTCGATGAGCGATTCGTCTGCGAATTGTTCTATGGCTGAGCATGGTACAGCACAACAAAATACGCTGAAAGCGTCTGTCGCCATTCTGCACTAGTGCATCGATGATCGAATCCTCAGCTATTTCCACAACGACTACTTACCGTGAGTGCACGTAGCTGATTATGAAGATTTCCGTGTTTCAGTCTCTTGCGCAGCGCACGAGCAGCTTCTCGCGGACTGCAAATCAGTCCTTGCTGCCATACAAGATATACCCCGAATCCTGCAGGAAGACGACTTCAGAGAGCTCGAATATGTCCGAGAGGTCGTCTTCAGAGTAGTTGTCTCCTGCCAGGCGCACTATGGTCAGATGCGGAGGAGCAAAGAATACAGATCCAGTCTGTGACTGCCGAATGCGGCTTGAGATTAGCGGATATGCGACATCAATGCCATTTATTACCTTGTCTTCTGCGAACAGGCGCATTGGCGGGGCTGGCGGTGAGAAGGAGTGTCCACGATAGGAAGGTGGGCGTCGCAAAGTTGCGGTCTGGGCACTCAAACGAGTGTCGGCAACTGTTTTTTTGTACTTTGATGTTTACGGCGATCACCATCAGAGCATTGGCACGGCCAGACATTCCGGCGGTTGTTGCTTTGCATGTCGCTATTTGATCCTGCAGTTTGCTGATTCGCAGGCCGCAATTCTGCCGGTGCGCTACTCAAACACCTTTTTTGCCCGTTTTCTGTACTGCGAGGGCCAATTGTGCTACCTTCTCGAGCGCGGCGCGGAGCTCATCGGGTGCGTCTCGGGCAGAATCGTCCATGACGGCTGCGGCTGGCTCGCGGGGCATTGCATGACTCTGGCTATTGTGGAGAAATGGCAGGGACACGGGCTCGGCTCGCGCCTGCTTAATGCATGTTTTGCCCATTCGCTGCTCACAGAAAAAGTTTTGGACTCTCAGGATGCAGCAGGCCGCATTGCGCGCCTGCCGGCTGCTGGGCACAGTCACGCTCGAAGTAGATGCGGCAGACGGCAGAGCGATCAAATTCTACAAAAGGTGCGGATTCCGCCAGGAGGCAGTCAAGACTGGCTACTACAGATTCGACCACAGTGTATGTCTTGCTGTATTTCTGCAGTAATGTGCCAGGTCTGTGATGCTGTGTCTATGTGCAGGGTGCTCGTCAGTGAATGCAACAGGAATTGGTGATCCTCCTTGCATTTCATATTCACAATATGTATCCAGCAGGTTACAACTCACGGTGCTATCCAACAAATTACAGTTCATGGTGTTGTTAAAAAAGTTCCAGTTTATGGTGCTAGGCAAGTTACAGTTCCTGGTGTTAAACAAGTTACAGTTCGTGATGGTTATCTAGCAGGTTGCCTACTTTTTACCAACGGGTTCTTTTCACGTGCCTCCACCCCGCACATGGCCGCCCTCAATGCGCGCACCCGAGCCCAGTCGCTGCTTTCCCTCTTTGCTTCGCACGATTCAACATGTCTGTGCCATGCAAATCCGCTCCAAATGAGCTATTCCACTCCCATAAATATAAAAGAATACGCTTTTGAATGGACTGCAAGCTCCATACGATATGGCAATGGCGTAACCCACGAAGTCGGAATGGACTTTAAAAACCTCGGCGTAAAAAAAGTAGGCGTCATCACGTAGAAACCTCTGCGGAAACTTTGTTCACTCACTAGTGACAAGACTGTCGCCAAATTACCTCCTATGAAGACTGCAATCTCCTCCCTTGAGAATTATAGTGTTTTGTACGAGATCTTTGACAATGTCCGCATCGAACCAAAAGATTACTCGTAAACACAATGTCTTCCCGCATCTGACCCTAGAATGAATCAGGCTATCGAGTTTGCAAGGAATAGTGGCGTGGATTCCTTTCTAGCAGTAGGAGGCGGATCCGCAATCGACACTGCCAAAGTTGCAAATTTATTTTCTTGTTACCCAGATGCGCTCTTGCTCGATTTCGTTAATGCCCCAATTGGGAAAGGTCTTGCTATCACAAACCCTTTAAAACCTCTAATTGCGTATTATATAACACTTCTCTCACTCATCTGTTTAGTATACCAACGACCGCAGGCACAGGTAGCGAAACAACAGGTACCATTTCCAGTCCATCAAATTGATAGACTAGGAACCGCAATTTTTGATCTTTCAACACATAAAGCCAAAACCGGAATTTCCTCCCGTGCATTGAAACCCATTCTCGGGCTTGTTGACCCGCTAAATACGAGAACAATGTCATCAGCTGTGCACACATCAAGCGGTCTAGATGTTCTCTGTCATGCTCTTGAATCATTTACAGCTCTCCCTTACAAACAACGCACTCCTCGTCCTGAGAACCCAATATTACGTCCAGCGTACCAGGGTTCAAACCCAATCAGCGATATTTGGTCAATGAAAGCATTAAAAATGGCTGTCGAGTTTTTACCTAGAGTAGTAAAAGACTCACAAGACCATGTTGCTCAGGAGCAAATGCTGTGTGTTTCACTATAATTACATTTTCTGATTTATAGACTTGCAGCAACTTTTGCGGGAATTGGATTCGGAAATGCCGGCGTGACTATTCCTCACGCTTGTAGCTATGCTATCTCTGGGTTGAACCAAAGGTATCGACATGCAGGTTATAACGTCAATTATCCAATCATCCCACATGGCGTTAGGTGGTTTACAAATCTGTTAAGAGCTAACAATCTAGTGTTGCTGTAACAGCCCCATCAGTTTTTGCATTTACAGGTGCTTCAGATCCCGGTCGTCACCTCGAAGCAGCTCGTGTATTCGGTGTAGACACATCCAACCTGAAACATGAATCTGCAGGAGAAGTTCTCAGCGAGGCTATTGCAACGTTTCTTATCAGATTGGGTAATCAGCCTCGAGGGTTGAAGGATTTGGGATATAGTAAGAGTGATATCCCAGCGCTTGTTGAAGGTACTCTTCCTCAGCAGAGAGTCCTGTCGTTAGCACCCATGGATACAGGAAGAAGAGAGCTAGAGGATATTCTGGACCGGGCAATGGAATATTGAGAATATAATCTTGAAGTATTTAAATTTATACTCGAGGGCGCCATGCCCCGCGGGGTTTATTACACCCAGTGTAAAGAATATATAGGGCATGCTTCACCAGAGGCAACTTGGAACCAGTCTAGGATAAACGTAGACATAAAGTTGACCTTAACCTTACACTCTGACATAAGTAAATACAAAAGAAAGTAAGGAGTAGCTGATAATGAGAACTGTATTATAAAGAAAGACCCTTAATTAACCTAAGAGCAAGAACAGCAATATAACGTATTAGAATAACATAACATAGCACAATAGCAGAGAGCTAGCAAGCATATATGCTTACACTCAGCCAACGTGACACCTGCTAGTAGCACAGAGAATTGAGCTCTAAATGACGTTTCTATACCCTTTAGGAGCTTTTATAGCTGTATGATCGAGATTATAACTATACCAATAAATCAAGATCCTTTCGATTCTCGTTTTTGTTTTACTTTTCGGCCAGATCCCCAAGTTTAGGTATACTCAACACATATAAGGCTGACAAAAAAGACATGGCCCTATTGGAACTGTCCATCGTTTCTTAACTGAGAAAATACCTTTAATATTTGGAAAGCTAGATGGTTTAATTTGTGGCAGTCATGCCATCCCATATTGCTCTTCATGGGTAAACTGGTTGACTGGCGAGAAACACTACCTCGTCATGGTATCACACGTCCTAGACGAAAATACTAATAAATAAAGGGCTTTTATCTCACTCTTGTAACTTGCGGATCAGGTGCCTTTGTGTTCGAGTTACGATGGCATTTGCCCTCGCCCAAAATTGGAATTATGGAATAGTATCATTCCCCATTTCAATCTATGCTCAATTGGAAATAGTCTCATGATATTAATAGTCATATTACTCCCTTATATCACACTGTACTACGCCTCTACGACCGACCCGGGATTCATAACCAAGGAAAATCACCGGAACGCACTACGAATATATCCATTCGACTGTATCATCTTTCATCCGAGAAATACATGCCGTACCTGCAAATTCGAAAAACCAGCTCGTTCAAAACATTGCTCATTATGTAAGACTTGTGTCGCGAAAATGGATCATCATTGTATTACTACCCTTGGTGGAAGAGATCTAATTGAGTAGGTGCCTGGATTAACAATTGTGTGGGAATGAACAATACGAGATATTTCCTCGTTTTTATTGGAGCAAATCTGTTATATCTCTTGTATCTTTAGTATCTATATGATACTCACTAACAGGTACGGATTCTGGATTGTATCGCGATTGATCACTGGAATCGTGGAAGCCACCTCGAGTTCAAGAGTAGATGTGGATATTCCTCCAGATGTGGGTCAATATCAATTGTGGTGGGTATAGTTGAAAATCTCCCATGTGGCTCATTGCGGCTCACTAAAAGGACTTTGCATTTTATCGAGAAACTCTTGGCGCGTTACTTATTCTGACTGGATTATTGCAGCTTGTCGTTGTTGGATTTCTAATATTCCAATTATATCTCATCTACTCGGGGACAACCACTAATGAATCAATGAAATGGGATGACGTCAAAGAAGCTATAAAATATAAGGAGATCATGGTGCTATTTCACAGGGTGTCGGATTGCTGAGTCTAGATCTTTGAAGGTGGACCTGAAGAAGCGTACGCGTTTCCTCGTGAAGATATCATCCTCGATCTACGGCAGAGAAGGGTTGTTGCAATTGATGAACATGGCCGTGCCAGTGAACAGATACCCATTGGTAGTTCCGGTAGACTTGTTAAACATATTAGAGAGTTGGTCAATATTTACGATAGAGGGTGGAAGAATAATTATTGGGATGTTTGGAAACCCAAGAAGCTTTAGATTTGGATCTAATTAATGTTAAAATGGTTTTTAGAAATTATGAGGGGAAAAGTTACAGCCGAGAATAAGGTTTCAGATTCAAACATTGAGTCTTTCCCGACTTTTTGGTAAATTTTATTGTCAAGGTGATGGGTCTCCTTGAAAGAGCATAGCAATGTCAAAGTATGTGGAAGGGTTAGGGTTACCTAATCAAATCTAGCGCATTCAAAATCTACTTTTCGCCTCGACTGAAGTTGTTTGTCTTGTTATGAAACGAGATTGTCTATCCATAACCTCTAGGACCATATATCGAATCATCACCTCCCGTAATCAGCCATCAGCCTATTCTTGAACCCCTATGTACTCATAAATCAGATGCACTCATTCTTAATAAAGTCTATTTACAAGTTGGGTGTCGTCATTGCCTAGTATATGCATAGAGTTTCTTGAAGATGCTTTTCTGAACTCGAAATAACATATTTCGAAGTAGCTTTTAGCCTGTATGTATAAGGAAAACTTCGTAATCAGTGACGGGTAATTCGGACAACACTTTGTACCACATATCTGGGCACTTCCGCCTTGGATCTTTGATACCATTCTGTTCATTGGGTAAATGGCCAAAAGAAGGCGAGACCAAACTGAGCCTTATGGACAGCTTATTGACCCAGCAGCAGAAAAGTTGAAGCGGCTAAAAGAAGATGAAGAATCGAAAACGCAAAAGGTAGGGTACAACTGGGTGGTTTTATCACCATTTTATCGACTATTTGACGGCTGAGACCTCTAGGATGAAACTGATTCAAGAATCATAGAGAAAGTCGAAAAACTTTTGGAAATTTTGCAGGGTCTTCTTAATGCTATACCCAACGACTTTTCGGCGCCAAAGGATGACGCCATATCCAAGAATGTACTCGCGAAACTTAGACTCGCGGAAACCCTCAAAACAGCACATAGAGCCGGAGATTTTTCATTCGAGAATACGTCACAGATCCCTGAAGATGCTTTTTTCGCGACTGTACTACCGTCGTATCTCGGACATACACCTCTAACTCCCCGCAAAACATCTTCATATCCGCCTCCATTACCTCCCATCAATAATACCGCCATCGTTGACCAGGTCTTTACGCATAAATCATATGCCGCCGACTACAGAGATGCATACGACAAGGATATTCCTCACAATGAACGTCTAGAGTTTCTTGGCGATTCGTACTACAATCACTGCATGACACGTTTGGTATTTACAAAGTTCACAACCCTCCGCGAAGGCGGTTTGTCGATATTCCGTTCAAAGTTAATCGGAAATGTGATGGCCGAAAAATTCAGTAAACTATATGGTTTCGAGAAGAAACTTTTGCTCGCGGACAGTTGTGAACGAGAAGGTCTTCGTTCACAAACAAAAGTCATCGCCGATATCTTTGAGGCTTATATCGGAGGATTGATTCTTGATTCAAATGACGGACCCCAGATAGTAGAGAAATGGCTATACGAACTCGCGAAACCTCATATTGAAGAATATGAGGAGAAATTGGTCACCGAAGTGATCCCAGATAGTAATGCGAAACAAAAGCTTCACAATCTTTTTGTAGGGACGACTGCTCGAGTAGCTTACAATATGATATCCAGCGGTATAGGAGCTCAGTACGTCTTCACCTGTTGTGTTGACGGCCAAGAATTTGGTAGAGGGGCAGCTATGAACCAAAAGAATGCGAAGACATTGGCTGCTATGAAAGCATGGAAGACCATAACTGAATCTATCGATATTTGGCAGGATTTGATGCAAAGATATCAGTGTACTTCTGGATAGAATATAACGGAATTTTCATTTCTTTAATGAGACAAACCGAAATCAACTGTACTCATAGGGCCTTTGAAGGTTCCCAGTCTCCTACGTATGCCAAAATTTTCTTCGTCGTCTCTTCTCCAGTCATTTGTCGACCAAACGCATCGACAAACTGACCTTCAGGATCTACAGATAATTAGACCAATGTTTCACAAGGTACATGCCCATCAAATAAAAGAAGATGGAATGGTCTACCAAGTAATCATCGCCAGGCTTGGCATCCGGAGGCGTTGAAAAATAAACTCGATAGGCTTTACAGACAGACCGAATGTTCTCCCAGTCTCCAGTCAAACCGATGATGCCTTCATGAAATTCTAACATCAGGCAAAACTTTATGAGATGAGAAAAACCTTTGAGATAGTTTTTCAATTGCTTAGGATTATCTCGAGCAGGATCGCAGGTAATAAAAATGGGCGTCATCTTTTGCGTTTTCTTATTTATCGCTATCCTCTTAAACCATACAGGCATTCAGGTTTAACTTACTGTCGATCATCAATGCCATCTTGTCCAGCTCATCGGGACAAATATCTGGACAATGCGAAAACCCAAAATATACCTTGCGTGAGCAAAATGAGCGCAGAGAAATTTCGTACCAACATATGTCTTCCAAGAAAATCCTCGTCTGTGACATTTTTTCCATTATGATCAATTAATTTAAAAGGGCCACCAACTCGAGGCTTTCCAATAGCCTTGTTTGACTCTCCTCTACCTTATTCTTCAGATATGTCTGCGCAAGTGGCTTATACGCTTTCGTTTCATTCTCTCTTTCTCGGATTTGAAATACCACGCTAAGAACGACCCTGTGACAAGAAATAAAACCCCGGCCTTCCATGTAAATGGCTATTAGATCAGTCAATTGCTACAGAGATATTATACTCCTCTCCGTTCCCTTGATCTTATTTGCTCAGTATCGAATTTCGAGCCTGCATGAATTTGGGATGTGGTATTGAAGTTGCGAAGGTTCTGCACTCTTACAATTGGTCTAGGCACTACACTGCGAAGCTTCAGCACCTCTAAAATGAGAAAATATCATAAAGAAAGCCTCTTCACCTCGTGCAAGATGCATTGTGGAACAATTATATTTCGAAGGTGGCGTAACGAAATTTCATTGCCAACCGATTCGGAAGGTTGGCGTTCGATGGTCTCAATAGATGGCACATTCTGCTAGATACAAATATGATTGGCGTTGTTTAAATCTATAATACCTACCCATGATTCCAAAGGCAAGGTCAAATATTCGAAGCAATCCAATTGGGCTCCATAATAATACTTCGTCGGCTTGTGGTCCAGAAGCACATTGTGGCCGTGTTGGATGTTCATACTAATGGTTACAGAGAGAGGTATTATTAATGGGCAGTTTCGTTTTCCAGTGGGAGCGCTGTGGAAATCTGACAACTGAATAAGCTTGATTCAACTTCAATTTGCAGTTCCACATACATATATCCAGTTGCAGTGTTGGGGATAGGCCTAACATGTGAACACAATTTTGGGAGGTGGCATGCAGGGCAGAGCAGGAATATGTTAAAAAGCAGGTATAATGCTATATTATGTAAATAATTCCTTATATTTATCTAAATATTGGCAAGAAGAAACTGACAGGCGGGTGGGCAATGCGGGTGACCAAACAGGCCAAACAGACGGGTCAAACGGGCTAGAACGGTGCGCGAGGTGGGAAAGACGGGTGCACCGGGCGGGAAAGATGGGCGAGACGGGAGTGCGAGGTGGGAGAGACGGGCTGGTGAGGCAGGTAGGAAAGCGGATAGGGAGGAGACATAGGAGGATAAGGGCTACATAGCATTATTTAATATCACGTGAAACACTTCCGTCAGACCAGTTGTTGGATCATTGTAACGGAGATGCTGCCTTGGAGTAAGCCTGGGTGGTGGTAAAGGGAGAAGTGGAGACTCTCCCAGTGTATGAGAGGGGCATAGCAAAGACACCAAGTAGCCATGAATATAGTTAAACCAATGATAAGTCGATCAAAGAAGAGTAATTCATGTCTTGACCGATTGTTCATGTCACATTCAACTCGAAAGGTTACACCACCTTATGTGGTTTTATTAGCATGGATTCCAACACCTGCAATAAGCAGCGAACTTCGATGAATTTTGGAACGAGATATTCCAGAGGCCATAAGAGTCCGAGGAACTCTGAGGCGACTTCCCAGAACCACAAACATCGTCAAAAGCGCCAAACTTCCAGCTTGATGAGCAGCAGCGAGAGGTATGGGAACGACGTATAGAAGCGTCGAAATTCCGAGAGCGACTTGAAGTAGTGCAACATGTAGAACCCCTCCAGTTGCTTTGAGCACAGGCCGGGGTAAAGGCAGCCGACGAGAATAAGCCCATAGCGCTACAATCGCTGCAAATGTCGAGATAGCAAGAACTCGATGATCGAGCTGAGCAGTAACAGGGTTTTCCAACATATTCCTCCATGTGATATCGCTGGAAGAACGAGCGTAATTTGGAGATATCAATTCTGATTTTGGTGGAAATAAAGATTCTCCCATTAGTGGAAAGGTATTGTATATCATTCCAGCATCGAGTCCCGCTACAAATGCACCAGATAGTGCCGTTAGAAAAACCATCGCACCCGTAAGTCCCACTGCAATCTTGAAATTTCGCAGGGCTGGTAATTTGAGAGCAATAATTGCATCGCGGTATGCGTGTGAGGCGGAAAATCGATGCTCATTCAATATACTGAGGCCAGTATGCAACATCAATAGATAAACTGTAAAAGCTAATCCCAGATGTGTTGCAAGACGATACTGGGACACTCGGGGAACACCCGACTGATCTTTCAGATCCTCTCCCAGGCCAGATCTGACCATCCACCATCCGATGAAGCCCTGAAACCCAATCAACCCTGCAATTCCCAAGAGCCGATTGCGGATTCGTGGAGTGACTTTCTTTCGAGCAATGAAATATGTCATAGGAAGAATAAATGATAGACCAATTACTCGACCCCAGATTCGGTGAGCCCATTCCATAAAAAAAATGAACTTGAATTCGTCGAGGGAAATGTTTTGATTGAGAAGTTTGTATTCTGGATGACGTTTATACTTTTGAAACTCTTCGATCCATGCATCTTGGGTCAGTGGAGGGAGGACACCGGTAACCGGATTCCATTCTGTTATACTTAGTCTAGAGATAAGAAACAACAATAAAATGTTTTGGTTGTACCCACTCTCGGTTAATCGAGTCAATCCACCCACCACTACAATCCCGAAGACAAGGCCTGCTGACCCTAGCAACCAGTATCCGACCTGTTTATGCGTAATGGGAGCATTAGCTGGTGTTGGTTTTATTGGCACATCTGCCGCAGCTGCTTCTAATGGAGATGAATATCTTCGCACTAAAATACGATTGATCCAAACACATTTTATAACAGGGTTTGATGGAGACTGCAAACATCTCTGATATATCCGGGTGCGAATCACTGGTAGCATCGGAGGGAAAGAAAATGGAGGGTGTGGTTAGGTCGAGATATGATCTTGGCTTGTCAAGTAGAATGCGAATGTGAATTGCAATAAACAAGACAACGAAGAGCAAGAATGGACGAATGTCACTTGTCTACGATTGCTCACTTCTATGTATCTCGGCTTCGTACAATATCCACTCCACCACCACTGCACCGACCGCCTCTCTGTTCTTTGGCATCATATATTTGCATAACCTGCAAGAATTAGTCGGGAAGAGTATGCTCTACTTCGGCGGTATTTGGAAGTTGAATCGTATTGAGGGAAATAAGACCTGTCGCCAACAATGTATCATCAACAATCGCCCTTTCTTCGAACATTGCAAACCTGCTCTGACCTTGTACTGCATTTGAATGGCTACTTGGAACATCAGTCAGTCTGGAGCCTCATTCTCAGCTGCAAATACCTTTATACCGAACTTCTTCCACTTTTATATGCAGTACCCCGACCTCCAAGGACTCTGTTCCGTACCTTCGTATATCAGTATCTCACTCCAAAGAATGCATCCTGGGTTAAAAGATTCCCGGTACATCAAGACTTGTCAGTATCCGCTCTTCCTGATCTTCTTTATATCATTGCAACTTGTCCGAATATCCAGCAGTTGGACTTGAGCGCTTTTTTAGTAGCTGAAGATATCGAGAGATTGGCTGTTATCCTGCGCACGCATTCAGTATACTTATGTTGTGGTCAAAAGGTAAAGTCCATACGACTGAGAAGAGATACCTTGACCAAAGGAAATATCAGAAATCTGAATGCCATTATGGATTTTTCCCTCGATCACTCCAGTGAAAGTGAGAATGAAGCAGATGAGGTCTCGATATTGCCGATTATTCTGGGCTTGTTCCCGAATGTCACTGAAATCGAATACAATGTTATAGGAATAGGCATACAACAAGGCCCCAAATCTTACCAGGCTATGCTTGAGCATCAAATTCAGATTTTCCGCGGCGGATTTTTATGGCAGCACGATCAGATTACCCAATTCTTATCCTTTGTACCGCGGTGGGAGAGCTTGAAGATTCTAGACATCAGAGGGTCCACCAGACCAGAACTTCTTGAGACCTTTTTCAGGAATGGGTGGAGCTATGGAGAATATTACGACCTCTATCGGGCTCTAATCGCTGCCAATCCTTCCGCTAGGTTCTTCGCGCGAAAACCTCAGCGCTTGCAAGTTAAGCATTGCATTGATCACTCAATAGAAGAATTCAAGGAGGAATGGTTACGGTTTGCAATTGATATTCTCGAGGTGCCAAAAACTTCTATCGAAATAACTCTAGCCCAGTACCTTGTTAGAAGCCTTCTTTTAGATGATCTTGTACCATCAATCCCTGTCCTTCTCACAGTTGCAAGTGACATTAGCATGGAAAAGGCAGGTAGATATCTCACTGGCGTTCGACGATTATCGCTTTATACTCACACAAAGAAACTTAGCACTGATTTGAACGAAAATAATATATTAGACGCGACATATGTTACAGCATTTATTGACATGATCTCTCGATTTGAACATCTCGAGCAGCTAATTTTACATTCTCGTTATGGGAATATCGACCCTGGCGTTTGGCAAGAAGCCCTGAAAGTCATCTCCAAAAAACTGCGAAGTATTACGCTTTATGGCAACATTATAGCTCTCAGTTTCGCAACAGCAACGGAACGACGGAAACATCCCGTTGTGAATATTACACTAAAGCACACCAGTAGTCTTCCATTTTTCTCTAGTCTCAAATTTCACCCCGACACCGATCGCAACGACGCTGTTGAAGTCTACAACGATGATCTAAAATCGCTTGAAGATCATTTTACTGGCACCAAGACAGCCCTAAAAGAACTTGTTATCAATGGGTTCTTCTTGAACAAGACCGGAGCGAGAATGAAAACGTTGCCTGGCAAGATGAAGGCAAAACTTTCAGAGGTTTCAGGCTGCAACTTCATCTTTTCACTCTTTGAGCTAGTAAAAAGAAGTAAACGGAATGCTCCCCAATTTCTACACGACGATGGTGTCGTCTATCAAGGAGATGTGGATGATCTGACGGTGCCTTTGTAAATGCGGGAAATTTCAGAGTGTATGGGGTCAGCTTTCGTGATTCTTTGTAATTTGGGTTTCGTTGGATTGTAGTTTCCGTAGAATTGGGTTTATTGTTGGGCTTTGTTTGTATTCCGACACTTGATGTCAAGTAGCATGATCGCAGAATCTCGAACGCAGTCACATAATAAAGACAGAATGACTATGTGACTTGCCCTTTTTTGATAGAGAGCTTCAGAGGCATAATTGTATAATTAATTGCTTTGACACGCTATCGTATTCCATAAACACCATCTGGGTTTGAACTACTACAAGCACTTTGAACTCAAGTATCCTTGGCTAATAATCAGCTGATGAGAAACAAAGCTCTCACGCAAAGGATACATACATCCATTATCAACTATCAACTATCTTTAAAATCTTTGTCCTCCAGTACTGCAGAATCCTGTGGAGGGTGATTCTTTGTGAGCCTTTGCTCGGGCTACGGGCGGGCGGTTGGGCAGATCTAAACCGCCTGCCCCTCCAAGCGATTGAACCACCTGCCTGGAGAGCTCTGGCAGGCTGCTCGGCAAGAGTAGCAGCTTTGATCTTTACCAGCACCATCTTCATTACCAACTACAGAATATTTACCAGCTTCAATTGACTCACAGAAAAACCTGCAGACACTCGAGGATTGAAAGACAAGTGCTCTAAATAAGAAGACAAAGGGGCAGGTGGCAATGTCACAGTATGAGCAGCTTGTGCCAGGCAACAAAAACTCAAAGAAGACGATAATATTAAGATATAATTGTAATAATTAAGGTGGAGGAGTGGAGATGGGGAAGGTAAAGTAGGCAACTTTACATTTGGTGTCATTGTGGCTAACCACCCAGTAGCTTGCCGGAAGGTTGATGCAATATATCTGACCGAATCCAGGAGTTTGATTATAGGTGGAGAGAGGATGATTCAAGAGGTTTTCCGTGGCCCGAGATGCATATCCTGATTTCTGCCCAAATGAAGAGTAAAAGTAACTCAACAGACCTAGAGAAAAAAGTAAGAACTGGATGCACACCGTGAAAAAAAGGGCTCGAATTGGGATGTTCATGTCGATTAGGAGAAAATAGTTCCACGGCAATGGAAATTCATTGATCCGCTGTCCGCAGGTCAATTGCATTCATTTTCGAAGCTAAGAGTTATTTAGCCAACGTGCTAAGTCTAGTAAGAGTGATACATTCCATTTCGCAAATTGTTTGACTAATACTAAGCATTTGCTCATAATTTACGCAACACATTCCTTTTCTTATATTCTTCTTCCAGGATACAGAGGTTGCTCCTCTTGAAAATGGAACCATAACAACCCTCTGTGCGGAAATATGCTAAAAGCCATTGTCATGGATAGTTCAGCGGGTATAGACTGGCTTGCAGGATGTTGTACGGCATGACTGATTTAGCATTGCTCGTATAATATGTCGCACGCAGAGGGGTAGTTGTAAAGCATGTGACAGTTGTGACATGATTTGGATAAAACGAAATAAATTATTGATAGATTCTTTTGGTGGATAGATAGAGCATGTTATCTTGTTTGCCAATTCATTTCCCAAATCCGAGGACCAAGTTTTAGATTATAATTAAGATTATCTATGAGCCATCACGTCCAGGAACAATGGTAATCGGCCCAGCCTTGACAGCGTTCTGATCCATCTCTTCCTCCAGTGAAATCATCCTGTTCAATAGATCTTTCAGAGGCGGATGTATAGGTGATAAAATTCCCTGTGTCTGATCCATACTTGAACTCATTATAGAATAAGCAGTCATGTGCTGCAGACCATCTTCCAGAATCTCCGTATCCCCAAGCTTGGTATGTCGCATAAAGATCGCCATTTCCATTTTTGAAACTCAATAGACCATTTTCATCCATAAGGGGTGGCCTGCCTCGTCTACATGAAGCATTTGAAGGCTACAAGCATGGGTTGTTGTGGTCCCATCATAGTGGCCTATAATTCCTACACAGCCGCGTAAGCGAAAGGGCGTCTCGGAGATGCCGTAGCCAAGCCAGAGCGTCTCTTTGTCGCCTGAAAGGTCAATCGAATCACAAGTGACTAAAGAAACCAAGAAAATGAACATCTATGGGTGCGTTTGGTGCGTGCCAAATTTCCAGAAATTTGGCAATTCTTCGAATTCCAATTTTAAGCGCGCGTTTGGTGCGTACCGAATTTTATGAAATTTGGAAATTCTTTAAAAATTCTAATTTTAAGCGCGCGTTTGGTGCATCACCTTGGAATAATTTTTGCCGAGTCCTCCCAAATTCTTCGAAAAAGAAAAAACAGGTGCACAGCAACCAAGAGGAGAAATGGCCCAAGTCCCTGTCCCACACACAACACCCACAATATAAAATGGTCAACAACAAAATTCTACCAATAGGCGAGGAGTTAGAAAAAAGGAAAATAATTCAAAAGCAACAACTCTGCAAACGCTGCAACAGGCTTTTGTTACGTAAAAGATTTTTGTGAGTAGAGTCCTGTTACAACTAACAAACCAAGATAATATCAACCGTATCCAACTTGGAGTTATCTAGTCAGAGCCTCAATGATTTTCCATTGTACAAGAAAAAAATAAAAGCGTCTCTTTAAGTTACACGAGGTCCTCATCGCTCCATCCATGATGATCACGTGCAAAAAGATCTATATGACTTTATACTGGTCCAGATTCGGCTTGCGATCTCGGCAAATTCCGATTAGTTCTGCGACTTTTTTTGAAGTTGCATCTATCTCACTCAGATCCACTGGCTTCTGTGCTGTTGACTTTCTCTCTTTCTCATTGGCATTTCGCCTAGCTAAAGCGAATGAACTAGGGGGTCGGTCATGTCGGTAATATTTGTGCTCAACGCCAAGTTCAAATTCTGACATTTCATACCCTAGAAATGATTGACTTTTAGGCGGAACCAGAGGTGGGATGACATCTCGTTGACAGAAAGGAGCGTAAGCATTTACTCCACCAATGCCATTGGTCCCTCCACATGAAACGATTGCATCGGAAAGACATGCATATCCACACAGTGCCAACTTGGCGGAGCTATTGGCTATGACCGCGTTGACTTCTCTTTGTTTATTGGTATACTTCTTACTATGAGTAAGTCTCAATCCATTGATTCCAGAAGACAGTGTTTGAATTTTGTAAATATAGGAGTCCGGAGCATTTGTGCCCTGCGCGTGAAAAGTTGTAGCAAGTTTCTTAAGTTTTGAGTCCAAATTAATGGTCAATGCTTCCAGAGAAGCTTCTTCACTAGCGAGGTTTGAAAAATACTTTTCCGCATAGATATTAAGTGAATTATACTGTTTAAGCATATGCTTAGTCTGAAAGTCGATCAGTAGCCTTTTTTTCCGGGGGATGTACCAATTTCTCTTGAGTAGCCGCGAAAGCATCAAAATACCCGGCGGATGACGAGAGAACAAGAGCATACATTTTCTGATCGTCACCTTTGATACAGCCCATAAGCCCCTTCAAATTCTTTGCATGATGTTTTGCAGCCTGGCCATATCTGAGAGAGAACTCCGTTAACTGATCAAATGACTTGAGAACTTCTTCTAAAGCAGTAATTGCTTTATGCAATTCATCTCGGGATAAGAGATTGCTATGAGATGACTCTGGAGCTGGGGAATTCTTTGAAGTAAAGATTGAGCCCCGTTTCTTCTTTGAGAAGCTCGATAAAAAATTGCTTTTGGTAGACGAGAAAACGGGCATAATATCAACTGAGATTGTGACCGTTTGTGTAAAGTTTTAAAGTATAACGAACGATGAACGTCGACTAAAATATCATACGAGCAAGAAGAACTAAGGGGCAATCGAAAAAGAGGATCGGATCTGTCGCGAAACCGGAGGGTGGTTAGTCAGAGAATACACAATCGTCTAATTCTCTTGAAATGGAAAGGAACTTTCTCTTTATTGAAATATACAAAAATCAAGCCCACAGTCAAGACCACAATTTTGTTAATCGCAGGACTTTTTGAGCATGCTCATCCGCCCCGGACCGACTCCAACATATTCAACTGGTACATCTAAGAATTTTTCGATGTATTCAATAAAAGCTTTGGCATTCTCGGGGAGTTCTGAGTAGGAAGTGCAGCCAGTAGTTTGAGTATGCCATCCAGGTAACGCGATGTATTTGACTTCACAATTGGAAAGTACATGGAGGGAAGCAGGGACTGAGACAAGCTCTTTTCCATCATGTAAGTATGCAATACCAATGTTGATCGAGGGTAGTTGATCAAGGACGTCTAATTTTGTGATGTTCAGACTGATATTAGTATCGAGTAGGGGAACAAAGATACCTTGTGTATCCATTAATTGCATTAGAGTAGTTCACAACAACAAGATCTAGCCAACCACAACGACGTTTGCGGCCTGTAGTAACGCCCCATTCGCGACCTACTTGTTGTAGATGTCCTCCAATGTCCTAGATTTGAATGATGTAGCTTGAGCAGCAGCATACATTGAGTTGTTCTGTGGGAAAGGGACCGCTTCCAACCCTCGTTGTATAGGCCTTGACCACGCCAATAACTCTAGTGATTTTTGTAGGAGGAATGCCAAGGCCAGTACAAACTCCACCAGCAGAAGTATTTGAAGAAGTAACATATGGATAGGTTCCATAATCTAGATCAAGCATAAGAGCATTTGCTCCTTCTACAAGGATTCGTTTCTTCTCTTGAATTGATTTGTGCATGAAAAGAACCGCATCAATAACAAATGGCTTTAGCTTTTTGGCGAATTCCTTGAATGAGACAGAAATTTGAAGAAAGACATACTTTATATCGTCCTAGTTCAGCTTCAACGTCATAGTCAAAGTCGCCATATCGTCGATGTCTGGAAGCAACCAAGTCCCGAAAGCGACTTTCAAAGAGTGGCCAGTCGTATAAATGTTCGACCCGAATGCCGCTTCGTGAAGCTTTGCTGCTGTAGGCTGGGCCGATTCCTTTCTTCGTAGTTCCGATACTCGATCGGCCGAGTTCAACTTCTTTCAGACCGTCCACCAACTGATGAATATCGAACACCAGATGAGCGCGATCTGAGACAAATAGTCGATCAGTTGCATCGAGACCCTTCTTTTGAATTGCTTCGAGTTCGGAGAAGAGGGAAGGAATGTGGACGACTACTCCCGAGCCGATCAGGTTGACACAATTAGGATTGACAAGTCCTATGTATATCAGCTATGAAAATGGGACAAGATCATTACCCGATGGAAGAATATGAAAATCGTAAGTTATATTGTCGACTACGATGGTATGGCCTGCGTTATTTCCTCCCCAGAAAGTCAACTTTTCATGTGGCGCAAGAAAAAAACCTGGCACCGAGCACAGATATCGACCTCGTCGCACAGTAGGTCAACCAATTTTCCTTTCCCTTCATCACCCCACTGCGAGCCCAGAACGACTGTGACACCGGATTTTGTCATCGAGAGGAGGCTGATCGGATGTCCGATATCAGGACTGACGGCGTTGCAAAAGGAAGAAGTGGCTTACCAAGCAAAATAATTCCACGACTATCTTATTTATAAACTACTGTTATCAATTGCCACATGTAAATCCACTCTCTTCTCCTCTCCAAGACACGCAGGTGGTGTTTTAATCCCCGTCGACATGCAAGTACCTGGCCGGCAGCAAACACGTGCCGCAGCGCCTCGCAGGGGCAGCCGTGCTGCAGATAGCACCGCCATGGCCATTGCCGCTGTGGACTGCCCGCCTGTGCGGCTAAGAGCAAATGGCAGTGCTATTTCCAGCATTCAAACTCCAGATTCTCCCAGCGGCCGAACCCCAGATGGCACAGGCATCGACAAACCTTCCAAAACATCTGCTGATATGACTAGTCTTCTCTGTTCCTGAAACCTCCGACATCGTCTCGTCTATCCTCTCGCCGCGGCAGCCAAAGTCTTTCTGGGACATCTTCATCCTGCTCCTGTTCGCTGTTCAGGTTGTTCTCGCGGCCTCGTTGCCCCGTCGAACTGCACAATGTGTCCTTCTCGGATGTTTCTTGTTCTGGAGACTCTGCTACAACCTCGGCCTGGGCTATCTTCTTACGGTGCAGTCGACAAAAGGCAAGCTTGTCTCCTGGGCAAAGCAGTATGGTCTCTTTGACCGCAAATCTTCCTTCTCCAAATTTGTAACAGACCAAATTGTCTGCAAGATGGACCCGAGCTTCCATATTGACAGGGCCCCACTCGAGTTCAATACCTGGCTTGCATACAGAGCCTTGGTAGATTTGGTTCTCATCGAGGATCTTGTCAGCTATTTTCTCTTCGCCGTATGTTGGAGGACGAGAGGATTCACGCTTTGTTGGATTGATGGGTTGAGACTTTCAGCCGGTCTTTTGCTTCTTGCCTTTAATCTTTGGGTAAAGATAGATGCGCATAGAGTTGTCAAAGACTATGCCTGGTGTATGCCCTTATTTTCAGTGATTCGTCAACTCGATAGATTGGGGAGATTTCTTCTTCCTTGTCGAGAAGGAACTCACATTTGATGGTGTATTCGAGATGGCCCCGCATCCAATGTACTCGGTTGGTTATTCCGGTTACTACGTCAGTCCTCGCCTACAATTGATGTTGATATTTTTCTAGGGAGCGAGTTTGCTTACTGGGTCATACCTCGTCCTCTTTGTCTCGCTTTTTGCACATATATGCCAGCTCTCCTTTCTTATACTGGTCGAGAACCCACGTATGTAGAACGTTTCAGACCCTTTTCATTTAACAAGCAGATATCGAAAAAACCTATAATATTCACCCAGATAGATGTCGTTTCGTTACTTCGGAGCCTACATCCCACCATGAACTCTTGGTTTTTCGGAACTTTGATTTGCATCGCTCTTCTGACCTGGCACTAGCAGTTCTTACTGCATGTACCCTTTTATCGCCACTATTCCTTCCTCGTAATATCCTTCTAGTACAAGCCATCTTCTGGAGACTTGTTTACAGCGGGGCAATGGGATTTGTCCTGCGAAAACAAAGTACATCTAAAAGTTGGACCAAGCACTTCGTGAAAATTGGCGAGAGCAACAAAGAAGCATGGAAACACTGGACAAGTATCTACAACTTGAGTATGGTCTTGAATTACACAAGCTTCGTCAGTTAACTAGGTCTCGATTTTGCGCTAACCCACAACAGGCTAGTCTAGTTTTAACTTGTCTTTCTGGTAATAATCATTGGAAACTCTCTCTTCTGCGCTGGACAATTGGTGTCGTACGTCTTGTGTTATGCTGATTTCGAAACTGACGAAATCAAGCTGCTTATTGCCTTGCAAATCTGGACATCCTGGTCAATTCACGATGCTCTTGGTGATTTTGGATGGTTTTTTGGCGACTTCTTTTACCCACCAAAATCCAAACTCTCATCCACTGGAATCTATCGATACCTGAACAATCCAGAACGTCTGTTAGGGTCTGCTGCGTTCTGGGGATGTGTAGTTATTACCAACAGTAGACTTATCTTCGCCATGGCACTCCTGTCACAAATATGCAATATCTTTTTTATTCAGCTCGTTGAACGGTAAGATAACTCACTCATGTTTATTCTGAGTTCCTTCAAGGCCCCATATGGAGAAGCTCTACGGTGATCAAGTCCGAAAGGATGCAGGCCTCACAAAAGGTATTAAGCGAGCCTTGAAGCCTGAATGGGAGCAGAAATTGGTAAATGTGAGCTTCAAAGTCGGAAAAGTTGTTAGCGAGACAAAAGAACTAATCGAAGAGGCATACAGTCATGGTACGATTTCCTCGGATTTTGTAAGGTTGACGATTAGCCGTTCCTAAAGAGAGCGTTGTTGAAATACTGGGGGAAACTCGGGCCTGGTTAATTGGCTACAGAAGGCTTGCTTTGACAAAAATTGCAGGTGGTGATCTTTCTTTTCTAGAACCTCAGAAATATCATATTACAACATCGCAAAAAAGGTATCATATCGGTGAACCAATTAAGATCTCCTGGACCGCACCTGGGAATCATTCTTTGAAGGATTGGATCGGTATTTACGAAGTTACTCATAATTCATCGAGAGAGATTACTTTGGTTGGGAGTAAGGGATGCTGGAGTGGCATTTCTAGCAGTGGATATGAAGACGATGAATCGATTGAGTTTTACGATGGCATACAAGGAAATATTGTTCTAAAAGGATATCGCTTACCTTGGAGACAAGGTGTCTGGGAAGTGCGATATCATCATGATAAGTATGACCCATGCTATATGAATATATATCAACTTTTGCAGAAAACACAATGTCATGGCTATTTCGCAACCTTTTGAAATCTACGTTCACAAATGTGAGAAAGATGAAAAGCCTGCCATCGAAAAAGACCTCTTTCATCTTTTTCAAACATGCAGTATGGATGTCGAGGATATATCCGAAAAGGACGCCAATAAGATAGTATATGCGATTAAAGAAATGTATGTTCACCTCTTTGTTAAGAATGCCTAATGAGACTAGGTTTGGTATCGAATTCAGCATTGAAGTGATATGTGGTGCTAGAGATATTGGGCGTCTAGCAGAGAGGATTTGTGCTGCAAAGGGTGCGTTGAAACCGTTCATATCAACGTAGATGTTGTACGCCAGTGTTTTGGTGGTGTTGGTCAATGTTTTGATTAAGAGCATTTGATACATGCGTGATTTATAAACTTGTAAAGAAGGGTTTTTGTGATGACGTTTGTGATGACGTTTGTTAATCAGCAAGATATTGATATTCCTGTGTCTATTCATAGAAAACCTCACGTTGAGCACTCCGTCTTTTTATTTAGCCCCTCCAAATTCATCTTATGTGTCTCCAATGCATAACAAAGCATCTGCTGGGTTGAACCCAGAATATGAGCCAATTGTTGTCCTGATGAACTTAACAATCCCAACAGCTGACCTCGCAAGCTCTCCAAATCTGGCAAATTCTTCATTTCATCCAGTTCAAACGAGTCAAACGTCTGATGTTCAATGACACCACCTATCAACATCAACTTTCCTTTGGAGAAAGCAAGTGTCTTGATAATCGCTTTTATCGACGATGGCACAAAATCAGACAAAGTAACAAGACATATCGGACCAAGCAAAATCGACTGAATTGGCAACTGAACTCTCTTTGCTCGTTCCCCCAGCAACAGATCACCATATTCTCCTTTCCAGTTTTCCTTTCGAATCAAATGAGTTACTCCATATGCCACGTCTAAAATTCCGGCTCTCACAACAGTCGCTTTCGCATTTATCAAACTTAGAGACTTTCGAAAATTTAAATGTTCGCGTGCCGTCAAGTTGTTGTGTTGTATTATAAGTTGTACTTTTGACTGTAGCAGTAAATTGACATATCTGTTAAAAACATATGATTTTCGAAGATTTGATGGTTTTGTAAGTCGATAAGGCGGATTTGTCTGTGTAGCATCTAGAGGTGAGTTTCTTGACGAACAGGATATGTATTACATGATCTAATTTGGGAACAGATGTAAAAGAGACGGGGCGGCATTGGCTTGGAGGTGAGATTGTGAAATCACTTTTTCTGTGGAGGACCGTGAAATTGTTCAGATCATAATCGTGGGTTTTGTTGAAAGTGGGGAGAAGAGCTGAGGCATATTTGCATACAGGCTATACATTTAAAATACTTGATTGTTTCTACAGATAACAAGGCCAATCTATTTCCGCAATAGATCAGAGCCAAAACTCCGCTTTTGCTGCACCTCGATGCGTTTTCAGTGTACCAAACCATACTGAGATTCATCAACTACTGACAAATATATTGTATCAAGGGTCGAGTGTAGTCTTGTTGCGAAAGCTATGCAGGATCAAAACTGTAAGCATATACCCTCGGGTATGGCTTACCATTACGGAAGGAAGGCTTGCAATGATATTGCGGCGTTCAAGTCACTTATGCTAGGTATGTCCTCAGCGGAAGCTCAAGTCAGTTAGGCTGTATAATAAAACCTGGTCTTATTCGAACTCGTGCTCCAACACTTGCAAAAACTCTTACCAATTCTAGCGAAACATGACCGCGAATAGAAATCAAACTCCGATCATTTGTGTAAGGATATACCCTTTGGGTATATCTTATCAATACGGCAAGGTGGCTTGACGGGAAGTATATCAAGGCGGAAATATTCCTAGCCAAGTGCGAAGAATACTTAGGCTAGGTATGTCCCTTTGTAAGAAGTACGAATACTTAGGCTAGTTATAGCACTTGGTCTTATCGTACTTCTAAGCGCATAGTTTATAATTTGAATGCTGAGTGTCACTCGTTATCGAATTAAATTTGAATTTTTCAGGCATTCTACGAGCAATTAGAGCCTGTGGTACGAAAAATGATATAGTAATACTTGGAGGATATTTTAAAGGGGGTCTCTTGTTTTCCTTTTACTTTGGTCGTCTAGGTTTCTATAGCTGACACGGCTATTTCTGTTTTCTACAAGTAGACCTGTAGGTGCTTGCTTGTAGGACCAGTGAATAATACTCTATTCATCCAGCAAAGGAATCTAATAATCTGTTTTCTCGTTTTTATCCTAGTCATTTAAGCTACAACTGCAGCCTGCGTGTTACAAGCCCTGAAGTCGGAGTAGCAAAAGGCCAGTTTTTGTTGAATAAAGTGTAAGCGTTGAAGCTCGAGTTCGAATAAGACCAGGTTTATTATACTAGCCCGAGTGACTGAACTCGGCTAGGTAATGAACGCCTAACTACTTTATATAATACAAATTAAATTGCCGCAATATTATTGCAAGCCTCCCGTCCGTAATGGTGAGCTCTACCCGAGGGTATATGCTTACACCAAGATACGTTAATTTTCAGGACGAAGCAATGCATTCAAACTCCATAAGAGTTAAGATGGTTCAAGTTTCCTATCCAGGAAGAAATTATCACCGTAGCATTGCTTTACAGAGACAAAAGCTTTAGTGCATAAACGGGCACTCTAAGTGAATTTCAACAAAGACAAATAAACTCAACTATATATATTTATATGTTAGTCTATCCTTCTTTGATATGTAACATAACATGTGACACGCGTAACCAACAGCAAATCGACCCATCAGACACCGACCGACCGACTTCGATTTCGTTCTGTCCTATGAAACCGGAATAAAGATACCTTTCTTGACCTTGACTGTATCCTCCTCTGAAGAGGATTCAGAAGAGCTGTACGAATCACTCGAATACTCCGATCGGCTTTGAGTTCGTGAATCTAGGCTGTATCAGCAGGACATACCTCGATGGTGACTGTACGAGAAGTATGTCGAGAACGACGCCGTTCCTTGGGTTTATTTTTTTGAAGCTTCTCGAGCTTGACCCGCCGCTTCTTCTTCTTTTCTCGTGTAGACGAAGAATCAAATGCGTCAATTGTATGATCAGCTAGGTCTCTAACTAATCCCTTCAGCCGACTGTCATCTTCGGGATCGGTTATACTTTCAACCGAAGGAGGCGGCGGGTGGGATGATTCACTAAGCTGGGTAACAATCATAGAAGTCGGCCGCGAACGTTGGGCGTAAGACATGCGGTTGATATCTCGTTTTGCATTGGCCAAATCTTCCTCAAGACTCCGGACCGTTTCAGACATTTCTTGTACGGTCTGCGGAACTGGGCTTGTTTGTCGATATACCGTTAATGTGTGATCAGGCCTAAGGGGTTCGGATGTATACACCCCGTCGTATTTGGGTCGAGGAGGAGTCGGCGGAAATGAACCCGGAACTGTACTAACATGTCGATTGTGGGGAGAAGGTGTTTCAAAGGAACGATTAGTGAACCCCTCGTCACGGAATTGGTCGGTACGCGGTACGGGATCCACAATGTTGCCATTTCGTCGTGTTTGAAGGTTTGAATAGTCTGTGGGAACTGGAGCAAGCGGCCGATCGTTCCCATCTGGTCGATGGGTCTGCTGAACATAAGGCCCGTTGTATGGGCCAGCGTCAACGGTAAACCCACTGCTTCCGCCGACGCGATCGTAGCGAGGTTGTTGGGCATTTGGGTTTTGGCCATATGCATTTGAATGCGCTGGAAGGGTATCATAGGGAGGCTGAGGCTGAGTTATTTGTACTGTGGGAGGATGAGGTGAAATCTGAGCTTTGGTTTGATACTGGGAAGCAGGGTAAGCTTGGGGAGCATGCTGTTGACTGTTGTAGCCTTGTACGTTGGGCACATTGTTCCCAGGAATGTTGTATTGATTGCTAGGCTGCATAGGTGGACCCTGGTTCTGAGGAGCGTAGTTTGGAGCAGTCTGAGCCGGAGTATAACTTCGGGTTTGATCCCATGCGTAACCCGAGTTTCGTGGGACATTATTAGGCGGATACCAGGTGTCACTGGACTGCTGAGCGCCAATAAGAGGAGGTGGCGAGTTGAAATCCCTGCCGGAATAGCCGTTCGAGTTGAATTGAGGCTGCTGCGGATATCCTTGGGCTTGCTGGGCCTGTGCCGTTGCGGAGACTTCTGGAACTGTTTGATTTCGCGAGTGTTTGATTTGGACTTCCCACTGCGTGACTGGCTCAGAAGCCTGACTAGGCGCCTGATGGTGAGGCTCAGTATATAAGTGAGTACGAGGGGAAGGAGTCGCTCCAACTGCAGGCAAGACGAGACTCGATTGAGGGGGGGACAATGGAGGGGAGGGTGCCGTTAATCTTGCCTGGCCATTAAAGAAATGGCCTTGAGGATTATCAGTCGGCGAATGGATGAATTCAGCATCTGCTGGGAAGGTGGAATTATTGGGAATATTCCACTGCGTTTTACCCAGAGGCGAAACTGTTACGGATAAGTAGCAGCCTTGAGTGTCGAAGCATACTGTAGTACTCGCGATTGCAGCGAGTGCTGAACCCCTACAAGTCAGCAAAGATCAAATGGATCAGAGAACGTACCTTGTGCCAACCTACCGGAAGCGTTACAACTACCATATCAAAGTAAAATGTCTCTCAAATTTGATATCTCAGCGATGGATCAAGGGAGTCTTGGTCTCGTGAAACTGAGAGTGGAATGTACGAATTTCTGGAAGATTTGGCAAGGCAGCGGCAGACCTTTATATAAAGGATGACCTAAAAGTATCCAGTCAAGTGGGAGCTTATTGATCACATTTCCCTAAGCAACACGCATGCAATTTAGCACGATCCCAGCTGGAGCTTCCAAGCTTCTTTGAAGAGATTCAGGAGTCGAATGAAGCTGGACTGGGAACAGCCTAAGGAAATCTAAATGCTGGTTTGCGTTCACGTTTGCACGCACAATTGGCTTGTTCAGATGACGACACGTATCTGGTTCCAAGTTAGCTACCGGTAGCAGGTTTTGAAAAGCCAATCAGGTGAATATGGTTTCATTAAAGCAAGCCCGGGTGGTTTCTTCTGAGCACTTTAACTTCCATATAGGGCTTTCGAATATCGATTGAAAGCAGTTGTTATATAATCCTTTCAGACTTACACAAGCTAGACATCTGGATGACGATGTCCTTATCGCTGGAACAGTTTACGATAAATTGTGATAGTTCATAAAGTATGATGTTCAAATGTTCCGATTTGGAGTATATTTTAGCCCGGGCTCCGCCGACTTATCAACTATACTATGACGGTCTAGCAAAAACACCCCTGTGATCATTCAAGGACGTTTGTGCCGATGTTGTCGCCGCGATCTGAACGAGCCTGACGTCTTGCTACCGGAACCTGAACTCGACGATGACGATGACGATAATGATGGACCGGGGCTGTCGGAACTGTAATCTATATCATTTTGGTCGTCGATCCGGATAGCTAATACAGTGCTTTTTCGGCTCCTGAGCTTCCTGCTTTTCTTACCCTTTTTCGATTTCTTCTTATTCTTTTCGGGATCTCCAAATGTAGCAATCGGAGTCTGCCAAATCATTCAGTAAGCCAGACATCCTGCTTCACTAGAACGACGATCTCTGGGGAACGATCTCGGATGCGACTACGAGAGCGAGACTTACCGCGATCGAGACTTTCTTCCTTCAAGAGGTATATGATATTTCATCAGAAGCAATGGCTGACTGTGGGACAACGGAGCGATAGTCCCGCGTTGCTTTCTCTTCCTGTATAGTCTGCACTTGTGCTGACTGTGGAGTCTGACATAAGATCAAAGGGGATGCGGGGGCTGAATTTGGTGATGTAGAGATCCCCTGCGACGGGTTTACTGCAGCGATCTGCTTTGTGGATGGTCCCGGAGATGATTGTGCCATAATCAGACGAATTTGCTCAGAATTCCTTAATTCGCCAACTCTTGGCGGCAATTCCCAGTGCGAGCTCCCGTTTGAATCAACTTTCTGCTAGAATATGAGCCGTTCAGATCCATGCTCGTACTGCATAATCCTCGACTATATCTATTACTCCACGCCTAGCCATCAGCACGTATATTATAGACATTGCGCCGCTCGCCATCCCTAGGAAAGCGGAATGGAGTGAAGTCATCGATTAAAATGGAGTTTAACGGATTAAGGTGATCATTTTCCAAATTTTCATGATTGGCACAGCCGATAACTTGATTTCTTTAGTGGATCTTGGGATAGGCTCAAATCGAATGTCTCCGCCGTAACTCCATCAACGGTCGGTCGTCGATAGTGGACAACGACGAAAGACTTTCTGGACCCGGAATTTGTTCCTCATTTTGTCTAAAGTTCTGTTACCCTATATAGAAGGTAATGCATATTCTGTCGGAATTTGGGACTCATTCTCCTTCCAGAGAGCTATACTAAGAAAGGACTATTGATTGAAGATAACCAGATGCAACTTTGCTCGATGAGTGGAAGTATAATCTATATAAATCTCATCATGCTTTCTGCGTGAACTCTTCTACATGCTTATACTTTTCCCTTTGTAACCGTTGGTATAGAGTTGTTGAGGTTGCAGCCCCTCGATTTCGGAGTGTCCGGTTTGTTATGCCGAAAACACACTGATACGTCTGTTTCACACGGTAATAACTAGCAGAAACGGTGCCGCAGACATATTTGTAATAGTATTCAAATTGGGGATGGATGATTGGTACTGTTAAAAGGTCCCTAAACGGAAATCCTATTAGATCTCGTGTTAATTGCAAAGTATAATAATCGGGAATCAGACTTCATACTCGGCCCGTAGTGCAATTTACCTTGATGAATTTGTGACTCGCGATTAATATTCCGAGAATCTCATATTTTTCCGACCTCAATTTCAAATCGTCCCGGGAGAGTAACGATGAAATGAGTCAGTTTCTACACATCTATATATAAATTGTACTTTCCCACGTCGTGATATACATGTCTTATGCTCAAAATTCCATTTATACCTTCACCACATGATTGTGTCTTCACGTTCAAGTTATATATATATAACAATGTGAGTACTTGACCGGTCTGGTCTATACTCCGCTGAGTCTTAAGGTCGTAGAATAGGGAATGGTT
>LXFE01002257.1:0-28665 GCA_001929475.1 Neolecta irregularis DAH-3 | reverse complement strand
ACTTGGGACTCCAACTACGATCCTATCAAGCATGCAACTTGGATCGTTTATGACCCTGTGAATGATGTCAGACATTATCCCAGTCGACCATTCAATGATGAAGATAAAATGAAGTTACTAAAGGTTACCGAATGGAAACCAAACGATCCCTTTGGCGGCTTTGTGCCAAGCACTGGGAAGATTATTTGTGAATTACATCCTCTTCATGATGTTGAAAAGAATACCCACTTCTTGGACGTATGCCAAGATGCTGGAAGGCGAATAGCAAAACTAGTCATCTTTATGTAAAGATATCCATCTGAGTTCCGATTGCTCACACATTGACGACAAAAACGCTGACTATTTGATGAATCCTTGCATCTCACGGCCTTATGACACAGTTGTCGGCTCCATAGGGCCAAATACGAAGGCGATACTCGGTGCCATGGGATACGGAATCAAAGGACTGAAAGGTATTGGCACAGTTGCAGTTGAAGATGCCATGAAAATCATCCTGCCTGGATCTATTACTACAACAAAGGAATCACAAGGTGATGACAATGAAGATCGCTATGACGAAGGTCTTTTCTTGCTCAATACAATTAAAGATGGCATTCGCGATCTTGTCCAGCCTGGGCTATTGTAAGCTTAACGCCAAAAGTTACAAATAAGACCAGGATATATTTCTAGCCGAAGTGTTGTAACTCCGTACAAGGACATACCTAGCCTAAGCGTTGTAACTCAGTGTAAGTGTTGTAGCTCGAGTTCGAATATGACCAGGTTTATTATACTAGCCTGAGTGACTGAACTCGGCTAGGTAATGAACGCCTATCTACTTTATATAATACAAATTGTCCGAAATTGGTGTGGAAATTGATAGGGTGACCAGGGTGCCGCTACTATGCCGGAGCAGCCGCGGGCCGAGATGAGCTTAATCTACACTGCTGAACCAGCAAGAGGATGCGCAAAGGTGTACCTGTAAACCAAATATGCCCGGGCCATCTTTGATCTTCGTCAATGACTATTTCTATGTATGGAAGATTTACGGGGGTGTCGTATGCTATTCTGTCTATCGTTCTCGCATATTCTGCTCATCTTTAAGTTACTGGAGTTGTACTTATGCGCATCTCTTGTAGAGTTTAGACTTGTATCCCCAGGGTCTTCGACAGAAAATTTCAACATATCAAAAAAGATTTCTTGATTTCAGCATGGATCTCAGGATGATCTTGGTGACCTGCTTGAAATTCCTTTCGTGATCACAGGCATTGGTATTCGCACCGAACCTATTTTCACGCAGATTCAGATAGACTAGACGATGATGAGAAAAGCAGATTTGCATATAACAAATGATTCTCTTCTAAACGGTTCTTATAAGTGGGTATAGAATTTAATGATGGTTTGTAGATCTAATGACTTGTAGTCGACGATCTAGGAAACGAAAGAGTCGTGGGCGTGGCTCATAAAAATTTAACCTCTAGTAAATACTCTCTATTCGCTTGTAACAACCAACTCTCTCCACAGCTATTTCTATTTCCCAAAGAAAGCCTTTAACCATAAAGTTAATAAAGTGCAGTCAAGATGCCTCAAAATGAGCATATTGAACTCTTTCAGAAACGTCATGGAAAAAGATTCGATCATGCTGAAAGGCAACGCAAAAAGCTCGCTCGAGAATCTCATAAAATATCCCTCAAAGCCCAAAGATTAACCGGTATTAAAGCCAAGATGTTTGCAAAGAAACGGCATACCGAAAAAATACAAATGAAAAAGCAAATCAAGCAGCATGAAGAACGAAGTGTTAAGCAGAGAGATACAGGGGAAGTCCCAGGCGGCGCTGTTCCTGCGTATCTGCTAGATCGTCAAGGTGAAAAGCAAGCCAAAATTCTGAGTAGCATGGTCAAAGCCAAAAGAAAGGAAAAGGCTGCCAGATGGGCGGTTCCATTACCTAAAGTCCGTGGTATAGCTGAGGATGAAATGTTCAAGGTCGTGAAAACAGGGAAGAGCAAGAGTATAGATTTTTCCGCGAGTTGACTGGTTTAACGTTTTAGCGAAACAATGGAAGCGCATGATTTCAAAAGCTACTTTTGTCGGTGAAGGATTTACCAGACGGCCGCCTAAATATGAACGGTTCATCAGACCAAGTGCGTTACGTTACAAAAAGGTCAACGTAACACAGTAATTATTTGCGTTTACAAGGTGATGCTAACTTTTCTCTAGCCCGGAGCTCGCTGTAACTATGCAATTCCCAATTCTTGGAGTCAAGAAAAATCCTCAAAATCCAATGTATACTCAACTGGGGGTGCTGACAAAAGGGACAATCAGTATGCATCCTTGCCCGTTTGAAATACTAATACTGTAGTTGAGGTGAACGTCAGTGAAATGGGACTGGTTACAGCCGGTGGGAAAGTAATATGGGGAAAATATGCACAGATCACAAATAATCCAGAGAACGATGGAGTTGTAAATGCTGTTTTATTAGTTTAGACGGTCCTAGACATGGAGGTTTTTGACACGTTTAGAGTATATTCACATTGCGATTGGTATTGACAAATGATTGAAACCAATGAAAAGCGGAAGAAACAGGATATTCGGAGAAAGAATGACATCCACACACACAAAGAACGAGCACCGAAACAGCTTTTTCTTTTGCCAATTAGACAGATGATCGCCCAAATTCTTATCGCTACCAATCAGACTCAATTTGTTCAAACTCTACGATCTACAACGTTGAAAAGACAAATAACTAGTCATCAGCCAAATGTTAACGCGCCAGAATGATACATTATTCGTCGCGGCAATCGCTATGCTATCTTCATTTGGATGCCAACTAGCATGTAGTATCTTTTTTCCATAGTCAATATTATCAGTATTAATTTCCGCCTTGCCCTTCCTCTTTAGCCTTTTTGTCTTGAAAGCACTCTTATCCGCTTGTAAAACGACCTCGCCATTACCAGAACGTTCGTTGCTTACAGTTGTATAAATCATGAAATTGTTATTGTAGGAACCAGTCAAAACTTGACTTGAATCTCCCGAAAAAGTACATTCAAATTTGTCAAAGATACAATCATTTTCGTAAAGATCGCAAAGTTTGGAGCGGAGATGGTCGTGGATATTTATTGTTGTAACGGGGCCCCTGTTCATGTTTATATCCCAAATCTTGAGTGATAGGTAATCTCGGGATAAAATGTAACGTCCATCCTTGGAAAACCGAACGTCGGATATAGACGAGATAATTTCGGAAAAGAAGGATTTGTTTTGAGGATCTTCTTCCTCTTCGAATACTAGAATGTGAGATAAATATATAAACCCAATTCGTACTATTGGCATGTTGATCACAGAGAGCAGCGGCTCTCATATCACCAAGTTTAATTGTTCCCTTTGATGACGAATACATAAAGATGTTGCAATGAGATGGATGAAATTCAGCGGCAGTAATGACTTCTGTCAACTCTTCCATATTGACAGGTTTAATATCGACGATATCTAAAAAATCAATATAGGGCATATAGCTATCCAGTACTAAATGACTGATCTGCGATATCCAAGTTCCATAGATTAATACGTAAATCGTCTGCAGAAATAAAGGTCTCCACATCGCTGTTGGGTGAGATGGAGTTGATATGATATGCGTGAGCATTGCTATATACGCGTCGAGGTGTTGCTGCTACGATCGTATCGTGATGCTGCATCCTTGGAAGGCGTAAATAGTCAAGATATGCATTTGGATCTGGCCGATCGGTCAAATTGTTTTCGGCTACCACCTTGAGCGATTTTTCTGTGATTTTCCATAATTTAATCGTTTTATCTAGTTTTGGATCAGTGATTTTAGCCGGAGATTTACCATTAGTGGAGAGGAGAAAATGGGCTGCATTTGATCGTCTGCACCATTTGATTTTGTTGATCTTTTCTTCGATTTCGAGGGATTTGAGGTAATCGAATTCGGGTTCATGGGACTGAAACTCGGTATGAAATTTGTATTCGCAGCCTTTTTTCTAAAGGGAAGATTAGCTCGAGGTATCAGGGACCGATGGATGTTGACGCACCGATTCATTTCTTTCAAAGAGCACCACTCGGCCACCTTTATCGCCTGTTGCAAGGTAGTTTCCAGTATGGTCAAATTCAACAGTCGAGATTATATCGGCTGAGACAGTTTAGCTTCGTTCAATCAAGTGCAGGTTGGTTTTGCGCTTCGAAAGAGAAAATGCGACCACGAGAATATTTCTACAGCGTGGATGACTGATTCAAGAATTCAAACGGGCTCTCAGAGAGGGAATCCCGCAGGCGCAGGGTCTGTTCGGTATACGCAAAAAAGAGAAATACGTACCCTCGGTGATATCTTCTACATCTCCTTTATCTCCAAAGCATCTTTGCGGGTTAGCAGACTGGTTCCCGTATTATTATTTTTGCCATACTGTGCGAATTTCCACGGGTGCTGGTCGCCATCGCCCATTGTCTCTACAGCAAAAACCCCGCGATGCGCTTCCGAGGATAATTAATCTATTGCAAGTAGGGCAAAAAGCAGAGATTTGTGGGTTGGCGGGCTATACAGGTAACGCAAGAATGTCGGAGGGCAGATGACGGGTGTAGCGTTTGGCTGACTGTGCGATTGGTGGCCACCCCAAACAAGACCCGTTTGATCCAAAACACTATTTCAAATCCGATTCCCCATCCTGTTAAAAAATAATGGCACAAAGCAAGGGCAAGGAAAAGGAAAAGAGAAGTCAGCAATCACCCGCTGCATCAACAGATCTATCCGCATTTTCCTCCAAAAGCGGGTTATTACCCAGAAACGACGATATCAATCTTCCGCAGATATTCTATTCGGCGAATCAAAACAATTCTGTGCAATTTCGCACGTCTAATCATATCCGACTAGAAAATGAATTTGCCGATTTCTCTTCTCGATCCGGAAAAGACGGACTCGAAGTCGCAAAACTGCTCTCGCAGCAGTCACATTTCGACGAAGCAGAACTGGCTTTCACAAACAGACCAAACATTTCCAACGACTCGAGATTTGCAACTGATCCCGTTGATTACCTGTCAACAACCCGGAGATACGTCCACGAGGTATGGGGTGAGGGAAGCAGCTCGTTTATGGAAGTGGACCAAAGCAAAGATGGCATTGTGCGACGGTTGGAAGGCGTTTGGAATCATTTGAGACAATAAACTGTGTAAATGGCCGTGTTCTTTCCGGGTTTTTTTATTATTTTCTCGCCTCGCTGGATATGTTACGACATTTCGGATATTCGCTGTTCAGGCACATTGCATTTCATGTCTTGGAAAACAGGATTTCTACTGCAAAGACAGTTTATTCTCAAATATAGCCTCCAGCAAACATCACAGTTTCTATCGTTTATGGAGAATTGCTCCATTGTCGAGGGCCCAGAACATTCGTTACAATAACCTAGCGGGGATTTGAACACGAACAAACCGTTGCATAAATACAGACTCACCGGTAATAGTGCTACAGTGGAAATAACGCTCAAAATGAGAATTCAACAAGTCTAATGTTCGTATTCCACCAATGATGTTGTTATGAAATGTGTCCTATTCGACCAGTCTAGTATTCTTCTCAATGTCCCCGTATTCGACCAATCATAGTTTGGGTCTGAAATGTGTCGTATTCGACTAGTCGTCATATTTTTCTGAAATGTGTCGTATTCGAAGAGGCATCGTATTTTTCTGAAATGTGTCGTATTCGACCAATCAAAGTATTGTTCCGAAGTATCGTCATCTTCAGCTCAATTCCAGTATTGTTCATGCTATTGGTATGTTTTATTCCTCCTAATAGCATGTTCTATTGTCATGTTAGGATTTGTTCTAATTAGGGCAACTCTGGATATTTTTTCCGGGTTTACATGTCAAAAAAGACGCTAGGCCTGTTATATCTCGCCACGAATCGCGCGACCGAAAAGAAATACGCTTTTTCACATCTTAAAATGCTCGGAAACAAATGACCATCTCGATACGACTTGCAACGTGGCTGTCCACAATTTCAAGATGCCGGTCCAACCTCAAGCGCCGCTAAAACTTGCAAATCGAAATCGGTAAAGTTCTGGAACTGCATTGTTGACTGCAAAGCAAGACTTTCTCGCAAGAATGTGCCAAAATTCATGGTTCAAGCTAACTCTTTTGCGCATTTTCTAAAACAAACAGGTGATCGTATCCCTCCATTGGCTTTTCATAAATTCGTGCTTCCCCACATCCTGTTGGTAGCATCCGCCTCTCTCCATCCTCGTCCCATCGCGGTTATCAATATGGCAATGTGCACGATCCCTGAGACACACGCAGTAACAAACGCGGAATTTCTGGAGAAATATCTTTCAGAGACTCCTTCTTCGCCTTGTGAAAAATCATCCTTTGATGACGACGATGATTACACGTCGACCTGCTGCTCAGACTGTATTATGGCGACAAAGTACTCGATACAGTGCTGGTGGAATGTGGTTCGGCGAAAGATATTTCTTTGATGATGATGATGATGATGATTTTAATTCAGACACGTAAACCATATGGACTTTGTATACAGGCGGGGACGTTGCACGGTCTTTTATCTTTTTTATTGGAAGTGCTCTCATGTTATGTCATGAATCAAAGTTTTTTTGTTGTATTGATTGTATTAAAAGTACGCGCGCCGTGTTTTCCTGAAGTTGCCCGCTTCTCCCTCCCAGCCTGATCCCCCTTCTTCCATTCAACTTACCCGCTTTTCGTCTTTCATTCTCGCAAATTTGTCGTGTTTATGAGTAATCTAGAGGAAAAGCGCAAAGCGGTAAGTCTAATCTGCCGACATTTTCAAAAAAAGAAAAACAAACTGCTAAAATTTTGCAGGTTGTAGAGCAGATCGAGTTGCTTTCCCGCGTCTGTACGAGCGCCGCCCGTGCTTTCCAGGATTATGCAACTAGTCTTTCCGATTCGACTGTAAAAGACTCGGAACCAGCTAAAGGCGAATCCCCGCCGGAGCCTGAGAAAAAAGAACGCAAAAAGAAAGATCCGAATGCTCCCAAGGCTGCCAAGAACGCATACCTGTTGTTTTGCGACCTGCACAGACCTGTAGTTCAAAAGGAACTGGCGAATAGCGGCGACCAAAAGACTGTCATGTCGCGATTAGGTGCCATGTGGAAAGAAACATCAGAGGATGACAGGAAGGTATCAATTAACCATTTTTAGGGGATCATGCTGAGATGTGTAGCCATGGGAAGCCAAAGCCGAAGAGGAAAAGGCTAAGCATGTTCAGGAGATGAAGCTCTACGCAAAAGGCGAATTCATCCGACCTGACGAACCCAAAAAAACAACACCCGTCGCTGCCACCGAAACAAAGAAGAACACTCCTAAGAGCTCGTCAAAATCTAAAGCAGGTGGATTTACCGCTATCAACAAAGATGGTAAAGACGATGACTCTGCGGCTGCTGCTGCAATTGGCGGGAAACCAGCCAAGGAAAGCTCCCCGGAAAAGAAGCGAAAGAAAATCAATAAAGCTCAAGAAGAAACGACAACTGTCAGCCCTACTATTGAGAAACGCGAGAAGAAGAAACGGAGGAAGAGCGAAGGAACAAAAGAATAGTCCTATCAATATTTGTGTACGATTTTATCGTTAAATTTCTTTTTCTGTGTCCTTGTTTATGATTGCTGCATCGTTTGTTGTGGGGAATACAGATGTCGGAAGATATGATAATGTTTATAGTCCTTGTTCATTGTATTTCTAGTACTGCAGTCTCTTTTATCTCTTTACATTCGTGCTTTTGTAGCCTGGTTGATGTATCTGGTGTGGCTACCCGGGTTGGCCCGGGTTGGCAAATAAATCTCCTCCATTCCGCTCGGCCCCCGATCTCTAAACCTTGACCATGACCATCATTGGACAAGATTACAAGCCCTCGCATCCCGAACTATTCAAAGTCAATTTTCAAAGCGGAGATTATGCTTCTGGACTATTTGCAAAAAAAGTATTCATGCTTTATTCCGCGGGAATAATGTATTCCAGGATTTCAAAGCTGGTGATGTGATTGCCAAAATCGAGGGGAGTACGACTGGACCCAAACGATATACAAGCGTCCAGATATCCAAGGTTGCACATATTGAGGCAAGTATCATAGAAATCTTTACTGATGTACCAAGCTGAACAGTGACCTTGTTTATATGAACCATTCATGTTCTCCTACCGCGATAATTGACATTGAGGAAATGGTGGTACGAGCTAATGTTGATATTCCAAAGCATGGAGAGCTCACATATTTTTATCCGTCGACAGAGTGGGATATGGCACAGCCATTTGAATGTAAATGTGGGTCTACGGTATTTTGTTTTCGTTCATTACACTTGTTCTCACTGGTGATAGAAGTGTCTTGGCCCAGTCACCGGTGCGAGTAAGCTTTCTGCTAAGATCCTGGGGCAATACCAGTTGAACAAGCATATTCTCGACTTGAGAGCGAGTGGTTAAGAATGAGTTTAGAAGCATTTCTTGGTTTCCGTCATTTTGATTGATAAAAGCACAATCAATGGATTATTTTCCCAGCGGCCAATAGAAGCAAGCTTGCCTGCTACTTACAAATATGTATCCATGGCTGTGCCCTTGAGTTGATTAATGGTATTTCTTTGCTACATACTTATTATATTGTGTCAGGTTTACATTTCCTTACGTTAGACTGCTGCCTCTGGTTCTCTTAGTGAAGCATTCTGTGACGTGCTTACAGCTCCCTTGGTTGGATCGAGGAATACTGCTGTATGAACATGAATTGTGTACAGCTAGCCTTAGTGCAGCGCTAGCAAATGGCCGCTAATATATGGCAGGTGGTTGGCCAGGGGCGGGGCTGTGTAATCACGTGCGTGTGGCGGGTGCTTTAAAGAGCGCCTCAATGTGTGGCGCAGTTTCTGCCAAATGAACTCTCCCGCTTCTGCCGCCCCTGCAAACACATTGGCGCTGACGCCTGCGTCTTCCCGCTGGACTCTCCACGATCCGCCCCACCGCCCGCCGCCAGTATCCCTCAGACCGATCGCAGGTTCGACATCTATATCTATATCTATGTCTATAGCGATATGTTGACTCCTGGTAGCAGGACTCCCGTGCTGGGTCAGCGGCTCCATTGTTCTCGGTCCCAATAATACACTCTACCTCTATGGTAGCCTCCTGTTTCATCGTATACTGACTAGAAAAGGCGGCTACGACGTAGATAACACCGGTATCGGACCTTATCGATAAGCCAGACCTACTGACTCGTGCAGAAAACGTCTCGTCACAACTCCATTCGCTCAACCTGGACGATCTGCAGTGGACACGTGTGCCTCTCACGAAATCAAAACATCCTGTATACAAGGCAAACCCCGATACGCAGATTGCTTCAGAACGACTTGGACATGCCGCCGTACTGTGGCAGCAGAGATATCTAGTACAAGTCGAGATAGATGCTCTAACTGATAAAACAGCTGATTTTTGGTGGGGAGGACGCTGGTTCAGCAATATACAACGAGATCACCATCATCGATCTCCAACTTCATACTTTTGAAAATCCAATCACCACTGGAGACATCCCGTCACATCGAACACGCTCAACAGCTGTCTTGATCCAGGATACAATGTATATAACAGGCGGTCAATATCCCGATGCCAGAAATCCAACATGCCAAGGCGACATCTACTCTCTCGACCTCTACAATATGAACTGGAAAAAAGTCAGGGAATATTTTCCCCGTTATGACCAGTTTTCCTTTTTGCACGGAGACTGCATCTACTCATTCGCGGGGCTGACGCCAGATATCACCAGAACAGACGAATTGACCTGTTATAATTTAAACGCACGACAATCGAACCGAATTCGAACAGCTGGCCCCTCGTGTCCTCGCCAGGCAGTCGGAAACCACCTGCATTATTACTGCGAAGGATATCTAATCGACGTTACAACACAAGGACCAGCATCGCGTCCAGGCGATCTTTGTATCTCGTCTTACAGTATCGAAACAGGTGAATGGAAGCGCATTGCTGACGGGACTCTTTTGGGCAATGGTTATACATGGGTTTATATGGTCGGAGATGGCTCAACGCGAGTTCATCTGGTGGGATCGGGACCCCAGGATAACACTCATCTAGCCGCTTTACTGACAATTGAATTGTCCGAATTCGGCATCGAGCCAAAATCGTCTCTGACAAATAATGCCGTCACCACTTTTGGAAGAGAGATTGGTTCGTTATTAGATATTTCCGATACGTGCGATTTCACGATTACTACATCCAGTGACATCCCCGGCGATGACTCTGAAAATATCCTTAGAGCTCATTCCTTAATTTTACATGCCCGATGGCCGCATTTTCGAAGTCTGATAGACAGTCAAATGACTGAATCTGTGGAGCGAGTTTTACATTTACCGGAACAGTACAGCGTGATCAAGGCCTTTTTGACATACTTGTATACGGATTCGATTCCTCGCGATACACCTGTTAATCTCCTTGCACGACTACTAGTTCTTGCGAATCTCTATGCGATGACTCGACTTCGATCTGTTTGTATGAATCGATTACTTCACGGGATTGATATTGTACACGCGGCCGTAATTTGGGATGCAGCGATGACTACCGGAGAAGAAGTATTGCATAAAAAGGTTGTATCGTTTTCTCAGGAGAATTGGGGAAAAGTTGTAAGGACTTCCGGGTTCTATGAGCTTGGCCGTGAATCGCTCGTCGCCTTTTGCATTGAAGCCGCTGAAGATGCGAGGATCGTTGATGAAATTGAGTGTGATAATGTCAAGGGTGACAAGAAGGTTTTGAGCCAAGACTCAAGTAGTAGCGTCTCTGAAGATGACGACGACTGATACATCATAGAGATCATGATAGATCTTTTTCTTTGGTGCATAGCATTAGATTTCTTGGATAGTAATAGAATTGTCACAGCGTACTATTCTTTCTCCATTGCTGAATCTAGTTGGATATCTAGGCTTGATATGTGATTTATTTCTGATATTGTGCAATTGACAGATGTGACATCCGTTGAATGGCGGCGCCTAAATAAATGAGGTCTTTTTTTTGTTTACGAATTGCCCGTTTGAGACATTCTTCCAGCTCATCACCCAAATATAAAACCTCGCCTTCTCGCTCCACTTTCTCCCCACCCTCCATCATCTTCTCAACGCAGAGTCGACCTCTCGTTGTTTCCCTCTGTTCTACTCTTGGCATATTTGCATAAGTTTTACACATCTGTTTCTCGTACAGGTTACGGAATCTCATCAATCAGTTATTCAAAAATGTTCTCAACCCCAGTCAAACAATCTGCTCGTTGTTCGCTACCTCGAACTCCTGTCTCAGGCAAGAAGCTGAACTTTGGAGCTTCTCCTCTGACGCCTCGTCGCAATGCTTCGATCGTTGGAGTCCCTAAATCCGTCAAGCACACTCCTAAATCTTCCATCTACCGCAGCTCGCCATTGAAGCTTGAAGTTGTTCATTCAGACTGGGCTTTAACCGGCACTGGGAATGCTGCGTCAATACAAACGCCTGGCCGTCAGACAAGGAAAAGGGTCGCAAGATCGATCGCTCAAGCTGATCGGTTCATTCCGACCAGAAACGCATCCTCCACAGCTGCTTCCAAGATTGATTCGAGACCCGGCTCCTCAAACAGTCAGTCAAATACCCTCTACGACCCTTCCTATCAATCTTCTGTTGCTGAAGCCTGTGGCCTTGCACTCAACACTCGCATCCTCGCATTCAAGCCGGAAGCCCCCGAATCATCAAGACCGGTCGATCTTCGGTCTCAATACAACAGACCTCTCAAGCCCGCCGCACAAGCCGCTCAGTTCCGTCGACGTGTTCTTACAGCTCCGGAGCGGGTTTTGGATGCCCCGGGGATCGTTGACGACTACTACCTCAACCTTCTTGACTGGTCAAACACCAATCAAGTTGCAATTGGTCTTGAACGGAGCGTCTACGTTTGGAACGCTGATACCGGCAACGTCGTTTCCCTTTTGGAAAGTCGTGAAGATACGTACATTTCCGGTCTTAAGTGGTCCGGTGATGGAAGTTATCTTGCAGTCGGCCTCGGTGACGGCGATGTTCAAATCTGGGACGCGGTCACCAGTCAGAAGATGAGAAGTATGAACGGCCATGACGCTCGAGTTGGCGTGCTTAGTTGGGACAAGCATATGCTTTCGAGTGGATGCCGTGATGGAAGTATCTGGAATCACGATGTTCGAGTTGCTAAACATAAAATTGCTGAACTAAACGGCCATGGAAGTGAAGTCTGTGGTCTGGAATGGCGCAGTGATGGCGCCCAATTGGCTTCAGGTGGCAATGATAACCTGGTCAATATCTGGGATGCTCGAAGCTCGGTTCCTAAATTCACCAAGACCAACCATCGTGCTGCTGTCAAGGTTAATCTCTTTTGATTTAGACGGTTAACATTGTTTAGGCCCTCGCCTGGTGCCCATGGCAATTGAATCTTCTTTCAACTGGTGGTGGGTCCTATGACAAACATATTCACTTTTGGAATTCGACCACTGGTGCCCGTGTTAATTCGATTGACACCGGTTCCCAAGTAACTTCGCTCCGCTGGTCACCGTCATACCGTGAAATTGTTTCCAGTCACGGATTCCCTGACAACCACCTCGCAATCTGGGCTTATCCCTCCCTCGCGAAAACCGTTGAAATTTCCGCCCATGAAACCCGAGTTCTCCACTCTACTCTCTCGCCAGACGGACAGGTTCTTGCTACTGCAGCTGCTGATGAGAATCTCAAGTTCTGGCGAGTGTTTGAAGCCGCTAAGAAGAGCGCTTCCGGTATGGCTGACGGGAAGAAATCTAGCGAGATGGCTAAAGCTATGACTACCATCCGTTAGTCTTTCTTCTTACGTTTCATGTGGTACGGGCAATATTCAGGATTGGCGTTATGTGATGCATTTTAGTTCTCCTTGTGATATGTTATATTTTTAGTTACATAATAGGAAAGATAATGATCCTTTCTGTCAGGTTTCTTTGTCTGAATCGCCTTTTTGTGGTGTGGCGTGGTGGATGAACTCAATCCGGACTATCTGCCATTTCAAGTGTTTACGTGGGTCTAAACACAAACGGCTTTGCAACCGCCGAACCGAAACAGGCGCCAAGCAAACCCTTGCATTGGCTTGAAACCGAGCTTGGTTCATTAGTTGTAAGAAAGGACCATCTTTATAACGTCCAGTCGTCCTGTTGCTGCCGGTAAAAACTCGAAACTCTTGACTTCAGCTATTCCGCTGAAATATTATCCGGTATATCCCTCGGTTGATCCGGGATTTGTCTTTTACCATGTTTTCTACTACTTCAATTCCGATCTACGGTATTCGTGGCATTGTTGTAAAGTCTAACCGACAGGAATGACTTGTTCGTCCTGTGTTGAATCTGTGACAGGGGCTCTTGAATCTCTCGCCGGCGTGAATTCGGTTACCGTCTCTCTGCAACGGAGCCTTGCTACAATAACCTACGACTCAGAACGCGTATCCAAACAACAACTAATTGACGGGATTCAGGATGCTGGCTTCGATGCAACATCAAGAAATTTGACCGCTGAGACCCCCCGCCCCACCCGAATATCGTGTATGTCAGATATCCCTCTTACACCATTCGTTCCTAGACTAGCGTCACCAAGGCCTTGGCAAACTGGATTGAAAAAGGATGAACAACAATTCACAATTACGACCTTTTCAATTAAAGGAATGACTTGCGCAAGCTGTGTGGCGAGTATCGAGAGGGTGGTCGACACGGTAAACATACAAGGTCTAGAAACCTTTACGGTGTCGTTACTAGCCGAGCGTGGAGTCGCAACTCATCTATCGTCGCAATGCTCTGCTAAAAGAATTCGGCAAATAATCGAAGATGCAGGATTCGATACCGTTATTATTAGCTCAAAGGAACCAGTTTCAGGCCACGATAATTACAGAGCACAAAGTGTCACTCTTAAAATTTTCGGAATGACATGTTCCAGTTGTGTTTTCTCTGTAGAAAATGCTATTCTAGCAAATGAAGGCGTCAAAGAAGCAATGGTAAATTTGGCGACGGAAGAAGCTAGAATCGTATTCGTTGGAAAACCTCGGATTCGTCAGTTTGTGGAATCAATCGAGGCAGCTGGATTCGATGCTATTGTTGCGGATACAGCAGACACAAACGCCCAACTCGAATCTCTCGCGCGTACAAAAGAGATTCGAATGTGGAAAGGTCAATTCATTCATTGCCTCATCTTTGCAATCCCGGTTTTTATTCTAGGGATGGTGTTGCCTCATTTCGCATGGGGACGAGCATTTTGCGCAACAAGGATTATCTTTCAAGGTCTTACACTTGGAGATTTACTATGTCTGGTATTGACTATACCTATTCAATTTGGTATAGCGACGAGATTCTATCGAGCTGCTGCCAAATCTTTACGTCATGGAATGGCGACCATGGATGTGCTCGTATGTCTAGGCACAACAGCAGCCTTCGTATATTCCATCGTCGCAATTTTAATAAGTATGATGATTCCACGTCATGAAACACCGTCCACTTTTTTTGATACTTCAACTACGTTGATTACATTTGTAACCTTGGGAAGATATTTAGAGAATAAAGCAAAAGGACAAACATCGGCTGCTTTGTCCAGGCTAATGTCGTTGACTCCTTCAATGGCTACTGTAATCAACGAAAATTCGCGTGAAGAGAAAAAGATTCCGACAGAATTATTGCAAGTTGATGATGTCATTATATTGAAACCCGGTTCAAAGATACCGGCCGATGGACTTGCCATTTCAGGGCAGTCTTTTGTAGATGAAAGTATGATTACGGGTGAAGCTATGCCTGTTCAAAAATCGGTCGGAAGTACTCTTATTGGAGGAACAGTCAACGGCTCCGGACAGATAGAATATCGTGTTACGAGGGCTGGAAGAGACACAAAGCTTGCTCAGATCGTACAGTTAGTCCAGGAAGCTCAGACTTCTCGGGCTCCGATACAGCGGCTTGCCGATCACATTGCCGGTTATTTTGTTCCCTTGGTGGTGATCTTGGGAGCGTTTACTTTTGTTGCATGGATGTTTCTCAGTCATGTCCTGAAAACACCACCTCCTATCTTTGTCGAAGGACATCATGGTGGTAAGTTGATGGTATGTTTGCAGCTTTGTATTTCGGTTATTGTCGTGGCTTGTCCTTGTGCATTGGGTCTAAGTACTCCTACTGCGGTTATGGTTGGAACAGGTATCTTTATCTTCCTTAGCATTTCTCATGTTTAGGTGTTGGTGCACAAAACGGTATTCTTTTTAAAGGTGGCTCGGTCCTCGAAGCAGCAACTCGAGTCACTCAAATTGTATTCGACAAAACTGGGACTATCACAGAAGGTCGCATGGATGTGATTCAGCATGTCATTTCATCATCTACTTGGTCTACAACGAACATGAGTGCTCTCTGGTGGAGTATGATTGCTTCTGCCGAGCACTCTTCAGAACATCCAATCGGAAAAGCAATCGTCTCTGCAGCTCGTAAGATCCTTCATTTAACAGAGGAAGATTTATTTCCAACATCTGTATCTGGATTTATTGCTACCACTGGAAATGGAGTGGAATGTCTCGTTACCTTTGAAGGAAGCACACATGGATATCAAATAATGGTTGGAAACCAGAAATATCTTGAAAGCCGCAAAATTTATGTACCAGAACATTTGTTAACAGGATTCGCTGCACAACAACAGAACCTTGGTCGAACGTGCGTGTTCGTTGCAATCAATGGAGAATATTCGGGAATTCTATCGCTCAGTGATAAAATTAAAGTAGACTCGCGAGCAACTATCTATAATTTAAAAAGAATGGGATACAAAGTAGCAATGGTAAATGCTTTCTTGGCAGGACAGTTTCTAATTCCAAAGGTAACTGGTGATCAAAGAGTAACATCACTTCGAATAGCGCAGCAAGTTGACATTCTACCGTCACAGATCTGGTCAGGTATCACCCCTCAGGGAAAATCCGAAATTATCGCCAAAATGCAGTCAAATGGTGAAATAGTTGCAATGGTAGGTGACGGTATAAACGATAGTCCGGCTCTTGCGACCGCCGATGTTGGAATTGCCCTAGCTTCTGGAACCGACGTGGCGATGGAAGCGGCGGATGTGGTTTTAATGAGACCTCATGTTATTATCGACGTTTTATCCTCACTCGATCTTGCCTGTACCATTTTTCGGAGAATTAAAATGAATCTTGTTTGGGCTTGTGGTTATAATCTTATCGGAATTCCTGTTGCAATGGGTGTTTTCTTACCTTTGGGTATTCATTTACATCCTATGATGGCTGGCACGTTTTCTTTTTTGGCGGTTGATTGACTAATTAAAGGTTTTGCAATGGCTTGTTCAAGTGTTAGTGTCGTTTGTAGCAGTCTTCTTTTAAAACGATGGAAACGGCCCGAGTTCTCCTATGATGACGATGAAATAAATCCCGCGAGAAGCAATAATACTTCCATTATCAGAAAATTGTTAGATAGAAACCATGGATATCAACTTGTGGGAGCCGACGACGCTGTCTAGCGTTTTTTCTTTTGATTTTGTCTTGGCGTAATTTTAGGGGGCATTTTCAAAGCGTTGTCGTTCATCCTATTTCTCGTATTTGTAGCTACATAGTTGAAAAGATCAAATTAATTTGTAAATGCTCATTCCCAGATAAAGTGTCACAATTCCCTGAATAGCAGGGCTTCTGCTTCAAGTATGATACTCAGGGAAAATTTACTGTAACATAGCGATATTTTCTCTAAATATCCTCTCTGCGTCAGTCCATACTTTTGCCGATGTGACGTGTTTTAATTGAAGCAAGCTAGGGAGTAAAGAAGAACTAAACGACTCACTAGCTTCCCGTGGTAAAAGAGTTGGCAGATGGTCAATTGATATAATTGATAGCCGTGGTTTCGCCCTTGTATCAGTAACCACATAAGAGGACAAACACACTTGGCCGCAACGGAGACAGTGGGTCTTTCAAAAGTCGTATTTATGCTATAGATTGGGATGGGATTGTAAGAATTTGTTGTATCACAACTTACATCAACGATTACCGAGAGTTTGCGTGATGGGAGATCGATGGTTTCCGGCGTGATGAAAGGGGGAATGGGAGTTTTGAGGTAGATACAATTAACAAAAATGTCAGCTTATTGGTTAGGAATATCCGAAAAAGAGAAGTACATTCGGTTATTTCCTTGAAAGGACCACCTTTTGCTGTTTCTGCCATGTCCCACTTCAGGATCTGTTCTTCCGGAATTCCAACCTTATTTGCAAAGTCGACAGCTCCGCTTCCGCATCTTCCTAGAGCCCCCATCACAATAACCCTAGGATATTGTCCATTGTTCGCTTTTACTGCATCACAGTGAGACGTGAACTCTAGAAGAGAATGTACGTGCAGCTTTTAAGGACTTTTGCACCTTTTGAACCAGATGATCTTCAGAAGGAGAAGGTATAACGGATCCATATTCCTCTCTGGGATGCAATATTTGCCAAGCCCAGACTTCAATTCCTAGTGCCGAACCCGTGAAACCAGCATGAAACCCGAAAGCAGCAACTCTTCGTCCATCGTTCTCTAGAAATTCCAAGTCGTATAGCGTTCCCCCTCCTTCTTGCCATCTCTTTAAAATATTTTTCCAGCCGCTTTGCTGCTTGTAACAGTGCGCAAACATGATGTGGTTATGAATGAGGGGAGAATTGTCATTCTCAGGCAGTTCTTTGAGTCCAATTACATATGCATATTTTGGAGCTTCACGCCAAGAGCTGAAGGGCACCAGCTCCAATCCGGCTCTAGGTTATTAAAGGCCGATTCAAACACTGAATCCTACTTTTCGAATTCAGAATCTTTAAAGATTCGTTGATCAGATCGTTCAACACTGACTTTGAAGCCTAGAGACAAAGTCAATTAAATTCATTTCTCATTAAGGCAATGTATCGTACCATGCTTGAGCAGCTCCGAGGCTGTTGTAGGAGTCAAGGCCGATCGATGTTCGGCAATTTTAGTTTCCGCTCGAAGCCATAGATGAGGGCTACGTAGGAGAATGAATCGCCCGGAAAGACTACATACTGTACAGAGTCGGATGCCATATAAAATCGAGGAAAGGAGCTGGTGACAAGATAGACAAGTCGATGAATGGATGAGTGGATGAAAGAAATTTATAGATGACAACATCTCAAGATCTTATCTATCGTTGCAATGATTTGCAGTTACCACTATTTTCGAATTTATTCATAGAAACAGCAGTACTACTTTCAAATGACTATAATCTTGAATATAGCAAGCTTCAATGTATATACACCTCCATCAACTTTGGTCCAAAAAACATTATGAAATAACAAGATAAACAGCATCAGTTTCTCACAAACACCCTGAATCTTCTACCAAGCTATCTCTCATTAGTCTTATTAGCCAGGCCTCAAAGACTACTTTCTCAGCAATGCGTTCGTTTTATGTCTAAAAAAGCAGTGCGGCTATGAACTATAATTTGCTTATAAGCTTTGCCCAAGGACAGCATGGAAGCTCGAGATACAGATCACAAGCCATATGGTGCGGAATATGCTTGAAGTGGCGGATAATGAAGTTGCATATGACAAGAATGATACAAACCCAGAATCAGAATTGAAGAATACGGAGACTGTACCAGTGGGGTGTATTCCATCCAGACTGACGAGCAGAGTCATTCGCTGTGTATATCACCGTCGAATAAAAATGCGTCTAAAAATTATGAATCTATAAAGACAAATAAACAAAAGCCGAGTAAAACGTCGGGTTCAATAAACGTAAACACAAGCGTCGAAGTCGATAAAGGTAAATACGAAAGAATCGGTAAACGAGATGGAGGGAAGAGGTAAAGATGCAAGATAGCCAAATGAATGCAGACCCCCTTCTTTACAGTCTAATACCACTTACACTTAAAACAAGACGAAACCAATTAGTCCACCCGGAATGCCATGATGTGTTCCCCCAATCTTACTCAAAATCACCATCTTCATCTTCCCCACCTTCCTCCTCACCTTCTGAGCCATCAGATCCAACATCTTCATCCACCTCGCTCGATTCCGAAAACTCAACTTCCGGTAATGATTCTTTCCAAAATATAGCATCTGTATATTCGCCACTCTGAGCAAATCCCACGGGAGGGAAGAAATGATCCACCAGGTCGGTCATGTAAATGTAACTACTTCTATATCCAGCGAGCTCGAGCAACTCCATTCTAACCTCCGCGTACGAATTGATGGTGAAGATTCGAGACGAGGGAACACCCGCTGAACGATAAGACACTGCATCAGCGATACGGTTGCCGAAACCCGCATAAAAAGGGTTGACGTTTTCGCCGTAGAGGTACTGTATATCTTGTAGACAGGCCATCTTGAAGACTTCAGGTTTCTTCAATATCATTTCCCTTTTGATTCAGTAAAGACTCTGTAGGACAAGTTTACCTCCTTAGAGCAGCCATTGTACGGTCTGGAGACATCAATACCGGGCCTTCGGGAATTTTGTATTTTGCTTGTTCGATAGTCTTTAAATAGTTTCGAGTAGTGTCTGCTTGTCCAACCGATCGACTTGTAAGATACATGATATGATAGCCATTTTTCAAGATATCACTAAAGAGTTTTGCGACTCCCTGGTGTGTCCAGTCTCGGCCGATCATGGTCAACACATGGCCAAGAGCATCAGATCGTAAAGATTAGATGTTTCCAAGGATAGCAGGGAAAATACTTTGTGATGGTTCCGTCAATATCGGAGATCACGACAGGTACATTCCATTTCCAGAAATACATATGAGCGGTACAGATTGATCGACCTTGATTGACGCTAAATGACATTGGGTTTGGTCCATCTTTGAGATTAAGGGATTTCTAATAATATCAGCAGAGCTACACAAAGTCAAGTACCAGCTGATCAGATGTCAACCTTAGCGTTTTCGCATAGTTCCTATTAGGATCTGAGTACGAGGAGATTTGCAGTGTTGGCTCGCTTTTGCTATGATGCAAACTAGGCTCAGATTCCGGAGAAGACGATAAAAAGGGAATCGAGTCGTTTGAATAGTTTCTAAGGCCGGGAGCGGAGCCAGGCTCTGGTGATAGTTCTCTAGATTTTTGAGCTGCTGCTTCCTTGGCGCCTTCGCTGGCATAAATCCAAAGATTTCCATCTCGGTCGGCTTCAATTAGCGATTCAATATCGATGTCGCCTTTCAGTTCGGCTGCGAGGATATCCCGCGCTTTTAAAGCGGCATGAATTTCGTCTTCGTGGGTGGACTTGTAACCGTGCATGTCCAGCATGACGTCTGCAAAACATTACTGGTTGCTATCAAATTATTTATACCCCCATTGTCCATTATGTGTGTTGGAATGTTGGTAATGTTCAACTTTTCGCTGATTATATGTGCTCTCTCGAGAATAGTTCTCGTATCAGCCAGACGTGGCGCGGATGAGGATCGGGAGGCTGAGGGGCGACGATCTGACTCGACTTTGAGATGATGAGACACCCAGTCCATTGACGAAGCACGGCCAAGAGGACGATGCTCATTTTCCAGCGACCAGTTATCAGAATGGGAAGTAGGAGAATTCGGGGTAATCGACCACTCTCTGCTGACGGATCCCTTAATATCGATTGGCTGACTCTGTGGCACATTGGTGTCTGACGCTGCTTTGACAGATACGTAAGCCTCGTTGCCTAAAAAATCCGGTTTTTCTGATTCTAAACAATCTTTAACATTTTGTCGCGGTGAGAGTTGCCTCACTTGAAGCAGATGCCCGATCCAAGTCAAGAAAATCAGGTTCTTGGAAAGGAGCGGGCTTTGCCAAAAGTTAGTTCATAAGACAACTGGTTAACTGGACCCATACAGTGCCTGGTGCTAGCGGGGAAGTCGTAGGAGAAAGCACCGGAGAAGTCTGAAGTTCTTGGGGTACAGCACGATCTGTTTCGAAGACAAAAAAAGCTTCTCCCCCTTCCCCAAGTTTCATTGCAAAGTCTGTCTTGTCTCCGTTGATTCTGAATTCAACCTATGCGTAAGCTGTATATAACCGAGGATGAATTACTTTCTTCTCTGATGGCCGAAACGTGGAGAACTTTCCAAACCGTACATGGAAGGGCGAGCAGACCAAGTCGCCATTCTCTCGCTCGACCACGATGACATCGATGGCGCCAGACAGTGTGGCCTATGGTGGTGTAAGCAAAAGCGGGGACTGAGCAAACGTACTGGATTGATCGAGTTCCACGTCCGAGAGACTGGACAGTCAACAAAGAACAGGAGCCTGGAGGTGAGTACCAGAGCCAAATGCCCTTCCGACATATTGCATGGTGGAGTTGTTCTTCGATCCGGAGACAGGAAGGTGACAATGCCGATGGCCGAGTATATGCGCAGTGCCGCTGGCTGCCTATCCACGCATCCGCTGGTCAAGCACAATTACGGCTACTGCAGCAAGATGGACTGTATGCGCACTATCGCTGTTTTGATCAACAGCGGGACTCGGCGGAGCCTAAATGTAATCACCACCACACTATTGAATGCCACTCTTAGTGTAGAGTCTCGCATGTCTGTGTCCAGCCAGACCCCCGTTATCATGCGAAATTTTGCTGTTCTAGCCCAATTTTAATCCTGCTGTGACCATCCGCTCATACCCCCACCAGCAATGCTGGCTGTCGTATTCATCATCGCATGCAGCTGGTTGCTGCATAGAACCGTCCGTCTCATCCAGTATCCCGTATCGACGCTGTCAAAGATTGTAAATATCAGAATTCCACCTGCTCCAAGGGTTACGCTCGACAGCATCGCCTCGACATCCGTAATGCTACACTGGTCGTTGCCAGAAAACGGCAAATCTCTGGTCAAACATGTTATCCAAATCAACGGGACAGTGCTTGGGGAAAGCGAGAAACAAGAAACCTGCGTCAGCCTAACGGGCTTGTCTCCAAATAAAAGATACAGCGTGCGAGTAGTCGCAGTATGACCTTGCTTGAATGCGTTTGGATTGACTTGTAGGTAAATGATCAAAATATTCGTTCGTCCAGCGATCTTCTTCACTTTTGTACCCGGCAAGCCGTGGAAGTAATTCCGATGGCTAGAAATTCCTGTATTTTGGAAAGAACGCATCCCAATGGTACGAGGATGCCTATATACAAAACATTCTAACCTTGGCCCAAGCTACCGACACTGGTGCCGACTTTGCCGAGATTGCCCAAAACAACAGCATGGCATCTCGGCAGTCCCGCAAATCTCACAAAGCCTCGTCTTCTACTTCTACTCATAGCACTTCGTCCTCTATTTCTTCCATTCCTCCCCACCAATCTTTAGAAAACATTGTCGCTGCTCTGGAACGAGTACGAACCGAAGCTCGGGAGCTCGATAAACAAATCGAGCAAACCGAACATGATCACGCTGCTGCGGAATCATCGTTGTTGATAGAATTAGAGATATACCGAAATAAGAAGAAGGAAGAAGACTTGGGAAGGTTACAGCTTCGAGCAGAGACAAAGCACTTGGAAGAGGCCAAACGAACCACAGAGTCAGTAAAATTGAAGAGTGAAAGAACTCTTAAAGTGGAACAGGACGAATTAAACAGCTCCAAACAAGAATGCGAGGATTACGAAGCAAGGATAGATCGAATGGAAGCCCATACACTCGAACTTCAAACCAAGGCTCAGGAGCATCAACACTGTGCTTATGAGCAAATTGAGCAGAAGCGTCTGGAATTTGTCCAACTTCAAGCGCAGTCTTCAAACTTGGAGGAAGAAAATAAAGCGTTAGCTGATTCTATCAAAGAAGCCGAGAAAGAACGAGAAGCTCGAATAGAATCTGCTCCTTTAGAGCGTGCAAAACTGCTTGCTCTCGAAGACCAAGGAGATGCTGATGCTAATGTCGAATGGAACAAGTGTCGGGCGGCTTTAGAAGTCATGTATGCCGAGGTCTTCCGGAAGCATTCCAAGGTTTGTGAATGTTTTTCTTATTTGAGGATCTCATATATCAGGCAATGGAAAGACGATGTAACCGACATGCTTCTATAGTTTCGTCTCTATCTCTTCCGTCAGTCATCAATCCAACTTCTGGACTTCTCACACCGGCCAATTACGTTCCCGTGTCGGCAACGCCTGGTGAGAACCTTCGATATATTAGTTCCTCTGGCGGCAAGAAGAGAAAGAACAAGAAGCGGATAGCATCACTATTGAACATGGATACCCCCGCTGCTGCTATCAAACGGAGCTTTCAATTTTCATCTTGCCCTAATGAAACTTTTGGCAAAACAGGAAACGCCCAGGGAAATGAACACCCTGTTCATAGAAAATTTGATAATACCGATGAATTCATCAAACCGGAAGATTTGGGTAAATTACTGCCGTATGATTTCCTCGCAGCTGAAGACCTTGTTCCTCCGCTACGCCAAACCTTTGATACCCTCGCACCATTACGCACAGAGTACTCCAATCATTTCAACCTTACATCTCCGACAATGTCGAATTCATCTTCTAGTCAAAGTTCGTCGTCATCTCCCGTTCAAACACTACCGAAATTAAAACCGACGGATCGCCCACATGTAGAACGAAACAGTCAATATATTTCACCAAGTTCCCTCAACAGTGAGCCATTTTCTCCTCAACACCCCGTCAACCCCATACCAGGCTATTATGCACCGGACCTCCCGCGGGGAACCCCGGCTCTGCACCATACCCGATCGCTTCATCGCGCTGATCGTCCTCCCCCAATTGGCACCCGCGGGATCCGTACTCGGAGCAGCAGCAATGCAAGTAGTCTCCCATTCGGATTTCTCGAAGGCTCGTCTGCATCTCCCCCACACAGTCGACCACCATCAGTATCTCTGCTTTCCCAAGATTCACTATGGAATAACAGCAGCACCTTTGATTCTTCCTGGTCAAAACCTTCTCCGTCTTCATTGCATCAAAATTCCACCGAAGACTTCCGCACTCGTCACTTTCCTGATTTGAAAAATGTTAATATGTCATGTAAATAGTAACGAAATTTGGCATTACAATAAATGATCAATTTACATACCTGTGTCAACCTTGTTGGGCCGCTCTAACCCTAAACCATTTAACACGGGTGTATAAAAAAAACACGGGCCGGCTACGTCAATCGCTTCTGAAAAAGGGTAAAGTGGTTTTAAAAGAACGTGACTGTATATTCAGCTAAAAAGTGTTTTCTTCGACTAGAAACACGCAAGCTGCAATTTCGGGTAAGTTTGCGGAGACTTACACTTTTTTCTTCTCACTTTGAGATTCGATTTATTTGAGGAGGAAGTGTGGTTTTGGGTTCGGAGAGGAGAGATTCTGACGGCATTAATGAAGATATATTTTTGACTATCTGAAACGACTGGCTCCAGGCCTGTGTTTATACCAGTGGTCTCCTATTAACACGTAGGGTGCAATTGTGGAGCTTGGCAGACTTGTATAAAACGAGAAAAAACGATGGTTAGACTCCTTTGCTAGATGAATAGAGCATTATTCACCGGTCCTAACAGCAAACAGCTACAAGTCTACTTATAGGAAACATGAATAGCCGCATCGGTTATAGAAACCTAGATTTTGACCAAAGCAATAGCCAAACAGAGACCCCTTTAAAAAAATCCTCCGAGCAATTACAATATCATTTTCGTACCACATGCAGAGGGGCGGGAAGAGTATCAAGGAAAGACAAATATAGAAAGAAAATATCAGTGCAGAAAAAGGAGAGAGAAGTGGCCGTTGGGTACTTCGTACCATACTGCAAAAGAGACTCAGGCCAGGGATTAGGTAATTCCTACCTGACATAAGTCCCTAGAAGCACCAAATCCAAGTGTGCTGGAATGAATCCTCAAAATAAGATAAACTCGAAGAAATACAAAATATACCACATATAACTCCGCCCTATTCAACCAGTAGCATCTGCTGTGTGTGTCAAGCGGGCAGTGACTAATTATCATCGCTAATAGAGATACTACATATCAAAGAAATATCTCAGAGAAAAAAACCAAGATTTATTTCAAGGACCTGGAGGGAATGCGATCTGCTTGTCGTATAGATTGCTTTAACCCGCCAAATGGTAAAACTTCATTGATTCGAAGTTGTGCAGTGATCAACATACACAGGCGATCTATACCCAAGCCCCATCCAGCCGTAGGCGGGAGTCCCCATTCGAGGGCGGTGATGAATGATTCATCTACAGTTTGAGTTTCAAGGTCTACGTGTGTTTCCCGATCGTGTTGCTGCATTTGGAATTTATGACGTTGAAGGAGGGGGTTATTTTCTTCTTCGTAGGCGTTGCAGAGTTCTTGGGCGTGTATGTATAATTCGAATCGGCGGGCAATGGTATTTGTTGGCGATGATTTAGCGAGCGGGGATAAGAGAGCGGGGATATTGTAAATAAACGTGGGGTCCTGACATTGTGGTTCCAGATATTTTGATGAGAGTTTATCGAGGAGACGGGGGGCCGTCGATAGGCGGGGAAGTGGGATGTGTAAATCTTGAAAAAGGGACACTAATTCTTCAACGATGGTTGGGCTTGTGAGATCAGGTAGTGGCCGATTCATTGCTTCCTCCAAGGCCGGTATGAAATTCAGTCGATTAAAAGATCCTTTTATTTCGACTTGACTTTTCAAAATCCCAGATTCGTTAACGGTATTGTTGATCCCTGGATAAATTGGCTTTCGAGGATTTACAATTCATACCGATGAGAAGTTCTTCAGTCATGTCCATTAATTCATCTAGTCCAGCAAACGACTGGTAGAATTCACAAGTAGTGAATTCAGGGTTATGAGTCGCGTCAATTCCTGCGTTTATTACTGCAAGTCAAGGATAAAGAATACCCTCATTCCGGAAGCTTTTTCCGATTTCAAAGACTTTATCAAAACCTCCAATGACCAATCGTTTCAACCACAACTCTGGGGAAATTCTCAGATGAAGGGGGACATCGTCGCCTACAGCGCGACTGCTTGTTTCAAAAGGCAGAGCATTTGCTCCTCCAGACGATTCGGCCAACACTGGGGTCTCAACTTCAACAAAGCCTTTTTGGAGGAGGTAATGACGAATGTAGTTCAACACAAGCGATCGGATGCGGATGCTATTCATTGATTGGGGGTTTACCAGGAAATCTACGTGGCGATTGCTAAATCTTTTTTCAGGGTCCTTGAGGCTTGCCGGAATGGCGTGGAGGCATGGAGCTAACAACGAGATTGCGGAATTTGCAAAGATGGAGAGTTGACCCGTTTTAGTCCTGCCTGGTAGCCCTGTGATTTCGACGTAATCCCCTCGATGAAGAAGCCGGGTGATCTCGAAGAATGACGGAGTTTTGGGAATGTATGATTTTGCGGAACAAACGATTTGGATTTTTGAGGCTTGGTGGCAGATGTCGTAGAATGCTAGTTTTGAGGATGCTTTTCGGACAGAAGAGATTCTTCCTTTGAATTAGTGATCGGGTGATGGGGGAATGAGATACCTCGAACTGTGATCTCTTGGGTACCCCTGGTGCCGTTCTCAAATGTTTTCCCGTAATCTTCAAGGACTTTATGAATCTCTGCATATTTTGAGTCCCTGCAAATGAAGGGGTAAGCGTCGATGTTTAGGTCTTGAAAAGTGGCTCGGCGGACAATCATATCCGGATGGCCGGCCTGTGGGATCAATGAATTGGTTGAATTGGAGTGCGGTAGTCTCTGATCTGGCGACAGCTTACCTGAATTGGCTGGATTTGAGAGCGATAATCTGTGATCTCGCGATAGCTCACAGATTGAACTTGAGTACGATAATCTCTGATCTGGCGATAGCTTACAGAATGAATTCCTGGATTTAGAGTACGACAAAGCAGATCGGGGGTATGTATTTAGGAACGGCCATAGAAATGAAAGGCGGGGATATATTGCCATTCTGCTGTTAGTCTATTCAAGAATAGGAAAAGAGAAAATGAATTTTCAGAGAGAAGATCAATATATCATTGACGGTTACTTTAAACCAGTCTCGCTAGATTGGAGATTTCGTCATGGAGAAGATGGGATTCAAAAGATATATATATACCTTTATGATTTCGCAAAGTTTGAGGAGGAATAGTTGGAAAAGGGGAGAATTTGTGGAGCGAGAAACCTCCACAACCGATACTTTGAGAAAATGGCCTTTGGATTCGGATCGTCGAACAACCACAGCGTCAACCCAGCGAATATTGGGGCGGGAGATTGATCACGAATCTGTTTAACGGGTAGAGTGTGTGCATGGTGGGTGCTGAGGGAGCAGACTAGCGAAATCGTACAGCGGGAAGGCGGTTGGACACTGACCTTATTTAGCCTAATATCCTTCTACAGTCCTTTTCTCGCTTATTCACTCTTTATTCGAAATTAGTATTCTTGAAACCTCTCTCATAAAAGCTTTTCATCTTATATCGGAACTTAGCCCGCGCCTCCCGAAGCTGCAACTCATCTAGCCCTAACCCTAACCCACCTGTCTATTGGGCACTCCTCGGCCACTGCGACTGAATAGGGGGTGCTAAAGACTATGAAAATAGCACATGTGGTTCTTTTCAATGTGGAGGTATGTAGAATCTCTTGTTTTATGATTGTCTGTCACTGCAAGTGATGTGGCTGTCTGTTATAGTAATACTGTAGCTGCGCATGTGCATAATGCTCTATTCAAGTAAAGAACAAGAATTGTGACTGTCTGTTATAGTAATACTGTAGCTTCGCATTTGCATAATGCTCTATTCAAGTAAAGAACAAGAATTATTTTTGCTTATCCATCAATATCCAATATTCAATATGCAATATCAAGATTAATGTCATTGACAGTACTTGACCAGTCTCGCTAGATACGTGGAGAGGGTGTGAATATCAAAGTTAGAGGTTGAAAGGGGGGGAGCCAGAAAACCTTCACCCGACCACCGGCGACCGAAAATGGGCTTTGGATTCGGATCGTCGTCGAACAACCACACCGTCAACCCGGCAAATATTGCGGCGGTGGAGGCGGAGATTGACCTGGTAACGAGCCTGTTCAACGGGTCGTGTGTGTGGGTGGCGGGTGCTGATGGCTCAGACTGGCTAAATCGTGCTACGAGAAATGCATCCCGCTCAAGTATACGGAGGCGGACCTGAACAAGGGGGAGAGTGTGTGTATCGACCGGTGCGTGGGCAAGTACTTTGACGTGAACACCAAGATTGGCGCGGTAAGGCCGGCGGTTGGGGCACGGCTGACGGCAGCACATGCAGACGGTGCAGAAGCAGCAGATGGGCGGGAGTGGGTTGGGCGTGTAGGTTAAGAGAGAGAGAGGGAGATAGAGGGGGAGAAAAAGAGAGAGGAGAGGGAGAAAGGGAGAGAAGGAGAGAGGGAGAGAGAGAGAGAGAGGCAGGGACAGACAGACAGACAGACAACTACCTTCAGACACATACAGAACAGATACTACTACCTTCAGGCACCTGTACTCATCTAACCACTCGTCCAACTACACCTCCAACCACTCGTCCAACTACACCTCCAACCACCCATCCAACCACTCACCACATACCCATTCATCCAACCACCCATCCAACGCACTCACACCACATCCCCATGCTGCGCGGGTGCCGCGATGCCAGCGTGGACGCGATAGTACATCACGGTCGAGTCTGGGGCGACAATCGCCATCAGCAGGCTGTGCACGCCCGGCAGCAGCGGGGCCGCCGCGGAGAACAGCGCAGCCCAGCGGCGGACGGACCACGGCTGGCCCAGGCTGCACGGCACCACCAGCTGCGGCGCGGCGTGCGGGCCTGCGCGGGCCACGATCGCGGCGGTGGTGCCG
>LXFE01002252.1:0-61905 GCA_001929475.1 Neolecta irregularis DAH-3 | reverse complement strand
CTGCCCCCCGCCCCCCGATCCACAGCCGCTTCGACAACGGCTGCTTCTGCGGGCTCGGCAGCAGCGCAATCCCCAGCAGCAGCCCCGCAAGAAACCCCCCAATGTGCGAAAAGTTGTCCAGCCCCGGGAGCAGCCCCAGCACAAACGAGATCGCAATCTGCACCCCCAGCACCACCAGCTCCCGCACCGGGTTCCGCCGCTCGTTCCAGTAGTAGAACAGGTCCTGCCGTAAGTAGAGCCCCCCCCAGGCGCCGTACCAGCACTACCAGTGCTATTATCCCAAAAAGACTCCCAGAACACCCCGTGCTTGCAATCCCGTCCGGCGCATAGTTCCCCCCGAGCACAAACCCAAAGATCCCCGCCGCAAAGTAGATTATCCCAAACGGCACGATCCCAATCTCCTTCTCCATGTCCGCCCCCAGCCCCAGCTGCACCATCAGGTTGAACAGGATGTGCAGGATGCCCCCGTGCAGAAATATCGGCACAATGAACCGCCACCATTGGTTCGGAGTCGCGTTCGCGGCAAAACTGCCAAACCCGCACAGCTCAGACAGCGAACACCCAGACGTCGTCGTCGTCGCGTTCGGACACGGGAAACTCAGCGTCGGCGAGTCGGTAATGTCTGGCCCGTTAGTCCGCTACGCGGCACACATACTCCGGATCGTGTGCATGCACGGCGGAAACCGCGCCCCCAGATTGATGAGCGTGTAGCTGGTCGGCCCAATAAGCACATTGAACGACGGCGCGGTCTGGATCGGCGACCCCGTCAACCTGAGATTGCGGATCAGCTCGCCCAGAAACATCCCAATCTGCACCGCACTCAGCACCCACACAAAATACGGCCGCGCAAACACAAAGGTGAACCGCGATCGCTGCGGCGGCGCGACCAGGGAGTGCCTGCTGCCTCGCTGTCGCTCCCGCTCTCGCAGCGGAATACTGTCTTCGGGCAGTTTGGGATCAAAGGCGGACGAATCGTACGGTGCATCCCGGTGTCCTGCGTAATGTTCAAGATCGGAAGAATACACGTTCTCCAGGTGGGCGTGCTTCTGGTCGCGATGCCCGATAGCCTCGTCTCTCGCCTCGCTTCTCACCACGTTTCTGACAGAGTGGTTCCTGTCGTCATCGTCAAAGGTGCTCTGAGACTCCCAGGACATCCGTCGCGGGCGGTCGGCACGGGTCAACAGTTGGGCCATTGCGGTGGAGCGGCACGGGCGGTGTTGATGACTCCCAATCAGGCGGCCCTTTATATTTAGACTCGTCTGTACTGTAGAATGCTAGACGTTTCCAAGTAGATTCCAGTGATAGCCGTTCACCCCCCCCAAATTCGATCCGCCCACCAGAGAGCGCCGCTCCCAACTACACATGTCTGCCCAGAATCGCACCGCAGAGTTCCTCTCCTGCGTCGCTTCCGCCAGGCCAAATTCGCATGCATTCTCCACGGAATCACTTATCCAGCTCCCCCCTGCAAAATCAGACTTCTTCAAACACGCCTCCCAGATCGGAAAGGACCTCAATACCACCGTTCAGAAACTCGAGAGATTGGCCCAGCGTACCTTTGGCTGCTACCTCGCTAACTTTAGTGGCAAAACGGAAAACACTGTTTGATGACCGGCCGGTCGAGATCAGCGAGTTGACGTATATCATCAAACAGGACATCGCCCATCTAAACCTTTCAATATCGGAACTCGGCAAAAACAGCAAGTTACTGAAAGGGAAAAGAAAACAAACCGCCGAACACCACGAGAATGTCATCGTTCTGCTACAGAGTAAACTTGCAAATACAAGTATCGGCTTTAAAGACATTCTAGAAATCAGGACAAAGGTACCGCTTGACATTCCTGCGTTGACTGCTAGAATATGAAGGAAAGTCGCTCCAGGACGGAACAGTTTATCAGCGACAATGCGGCCGCTGCAATAAAACGTATCCTACCCTTCATCCGTGTTGACTTTAGCCAATTCTTCTCCGTTGTACCGGTCTAGAGCAAATACCCCGCAACCACGACCAAACAACGACCTGCTAGATCTCGATGCCATGGAATCGAGAATCGAGACTCCCCCTCTCGGCCAGTTCCAGCAAATGCAGCTTGTCGAGCAGCAAAATACATATATCGATCAGCGCGCCAGTGCCATCGAGAATATCGAAAGCACAATCGCGGAATTAGGTGGCATATTCACTCAATTAGCTCAAATGGTCAGCGAACAACGGGACGTCGTTCAGCGGTATTATCCACATGGGAATCTACTAAATGCAGAATCGATGCTACCACGGATGATATCGCGACAAATGTATCTAGTGCACAGAAAGAGCTGCTTAAATATTATGCAAGGGTTACCTCTAATCGATGGCTAATGGTCAAAATATTCGGGATTCTCATCATTTTCTTTTTGTTGTGGGTTTTGGTTAGTTAGCATTAATTACTCGAAAATAGGTTGAGCAATATCCGTCCAGGCTTTATCCCAGCTTTTCTTCTCCCCTGAAATCACGTCCTCCCTCATCTGCACCAATTTGCAATCATCGCTCATTAATTCCTACATGTAAATGTCGGTCACTGACACCCATACAGAAACCAGGGCCGCTAGTTCCTTGGCATCGGAAAAGATCCGCCCGTTCACGCCGTCCTTTATTAACTCGTCAATACTACTGTCAATACTACCCTGTAAACACTTACGCGTTGAAACCTACTGCTAATACCGGAATCCCGCTTCCGAAAAAATCGAGAATCTTCATGGGAAGATCTAACCCCGACGAACTAGTATGCAGACAAACCGCTAAATCGCAGCACGCCAAAACTCTAGGATAGTCTTCGCTTTCCAGCCATGGCATTTCAATCTGTACTTTTCGCCACGGAATTTTAGAAACCAGATTTCGGTAGTATTCTTTCAGTGGACCTTTGCCCGTGATCAGGACCAGCACCTTTGGACATCCTGGATTTAAATCATAAATCTTGAGAGCATCGAGAAGAATCGAAAAATCTTCGTCAGGGGTGTAGGATGTGCTTGATATAAGGATTCTAGTACCAGGCTCCACGTTTTGCGTTTCTTTGAATAATTTTCGATATATTAGCTTTTGTTCGACGGACAGCGGTGAGAATTGACTGGCCGGTCGATCGTGCAGCGTATATATTGGGCTTCTAATATCAGTCTCATAGATTGACAACGCACGTTATTCCAAACTCTTGGCGTAAAAAGTTGTTCATCTTGTGCGTGACACAAAAGCTGATGTCGCATAACCGACCCAGAATTCTTTCATAATATGTCGAGGCAATAACAAACGGGTGGAAAGCAGGGAGCTTGAGGCGGAGAATAGAATACGCGAGATTGTGCCAGTCAATGATAAATGTAGCATTTGTGAGACGAGATGCGGCGTATCCGGCTATCAAGGTAGGCAAGGCTGGCGGATTCTGGGTATAAGTTGGGTAACAACACCTCGTACCTGGACGAGAATATACTTGGATCTCGGTAAGCTATACAACAGAAAACTCAAGGAAAGAAGCTGCGAAACAACTTTGATAGGCATGAATATCGTGCGATCTGGAATCCCCAACCGATACAAGTCATGCAGTTCGATGCGGTCACAGTCCACAATATCCTTCAACGGCATGGAATCTGGATTTAGCATGTACCGCAACGATTATACCCAAATAGCCTATAAAGTCGACTTGAAATCCCAATTTCGCAAGCGACTGAGCATGGTACTGCATCCGTGGTGATCTCCCAATGTCACCAAGCACGACGATCGTTACCCGCTTTGATGTGTTGCGGGTCCGAGGCCGTAGGATGATCACAGCAAAGAGGAATACCGCAAACAAGCAGAAAATAAAAGTCATGTACGTGTATTGGGTTGAGTCCAAAGGATTGCCGAGTGGCTCGGAGAGCATTCTTCAATGACATGTGAAATAAACCTGTCTGACTCAATATATCTGTAAATTTAATCATCAGTTGTCTGTGTAATATTTGCCACATTTTATATTGTCAGGCTCCATCAGACCTTCCGCCAGCTCTTTCCACCACCACCAGAATGTCTACTTCTGCTCGACGACGTCTTATGCGAGACTTTAAGGTATCGGGTATCTTATTTGACGTACTGATGTTCCAGAGGATGCAAACTGATGCTCCAGCTGGAGTGTCTGCATCCCCTGTATCCGATAACATAATGACCTGGTAATCCACCACGTTTATAACCGCTTATACCCCAGGAACGCTGTTATTCTTGGTCCAGAGGACACACCTTTTGAGGATGGGACATTCAGGCTGGTTATTCAGTTTGATGAACAGGTACTGTGTTACTAGCTGTCTCTAATAGGGCAGTATCCAAATAAACCTCCCGGTGTGAAGTTTATCTCAAAAATGGTATGCTCCTAAAAGACCCTTTTTATTAATCTCCAGTTCCATCCAAACGTATATGCGTCAGGGGATTTGTGTCTTGATATACTTCAAAACCGATGGAGTCCTACTTATGACGTTGCCGCTATTCTCACATCAATCCAGAGGTACTTTCCGTTGTCTCTACGATTAAGCTAGTAGTCTTTTGAACGACCCAAATAATTCCTCTCCGGCAAATGCTGAAGCCGCTCAGCTTCACAAGGACAACCGCCAAGAGTATATTCGTAGAGTCAAGGAGACTGTCGAAGCTAGTTGGGCACTCTAGATGTTGTTATGGTATTTGCATTGTTTGAGTTTATTGAATCAGATTGGAATAGGATTGCGTTGTTTTTCCATATCTTTGTCATTAACCAGACTGCTTGGTTTAGTCTCTGATGGTTCTTGTATAATCTAATGATCTCTGGGAGAGATTCTTGGCAATATGATGACTAGAGGTCTACATGTTGCTGAGGAATTGTTTACATCTGATAATAGTTGACGAATTTATACCTGTTTTCACTTCTCTATGATTCTGTTTTGGCCTCTCATCTCATGCGAAATCGATGAGTCACCTCGCCTCTACTAGCGGTTGTAGCGATGATGATAGTAAGCACAATAGAGCTCGTAGGAAATAGATATTAGGTGCCAACGGTAATCACCAACAAGTACAAGTTATCTGTATCATTTTTTTGCTTAAATATCCAAAGAGAAATTGTAGCTGGCCGTTTCTGATGGTGAGACACCGCGAAAACTCCACCCATCCGAAAATTCAAATACCCACATCGTCAAATCTATTAGGCTTCAAAAAGTGCATATTCCTTTCATCTTTCAAAATAATTGCGAGCACTGTATGTCCTGAGATTACTACTACCATAAAAACGGAAACCAAAAAATCAGTCCATCCTGTCCTACTCTAATTTTTTACAATCGACCTTTCGACTACTTTCAAAAACCGAAAAAGCACCAGTTACACTTCGCTCTCCTGCTCGTCATCGCTATGAAAATCTAAGAGATAAACCTCAAGACCCGTTGGATTATTTCCCTAGAAAACCGACGATATTAACCAAGGAATCGATTGGTTTATGGATTCACCAGTTATGTCATCGTAAACCGTGGACCGAACAACAGAGTTTTGCGTTGCAGCAGTTAGTTATTGAACACCCTTCCTGGATCACTGTTAAAGGATATAACCAGATATTAACACATATCGGCCTTCGAAGAGTCGATTTAGAATCTACCCGGAAAATCTATGCATTAATGCGTCTTCATAAAATTATCCCAGATGCTATTACGTTGAATATCCTGATTACTACATTTGCAAATCAACGTGATATCCCTGGCATGCTTGAAATTTTCCAGGAGATAAATCTATTGAAAATCACGGTTTCGCAAGTTACGTGGACAATCTTATTAACTGCTCTCTCCTCAAATTCTCATAAACTTGACATTATGAAGAAAATGGACGAGTTGAAAATTGGACTTGATTCAGTTTCTCTTACTGTTATTATCAACATATTTCTTCAATTGAGACCGATTTTCGAATTGGAGGAGTTTACTGGATCGTTGCAATCGTTCATGCTAACCCCCAGTGTGATAAATATCATTATAAAGGGGTTTTTACAAATTAAATCAAAGGGGGGTGAACAATTAGCTTGGAGATTTCTATTTCGCTGTTTTCAAGAAGGGAGGCTGGTCGATTCGTTGACGTTGAATGCTTTCCTTATACGATATTCAACAGAGGCGCGGTATAGATCTTGTTGGACGACCATTGGTCTGTTTGCCGACCTATTCAATGTTACGCCCGATCGATATACTATACAAATTCTCGCTCGAATTATTTTGGGAAAGATGTATGATGGAGTACCGAATTTGATGGATGATTTCAGGTTGATTATGAGGTATGGTCGACTACGGTTTGGTGGGTATTCGGAAGATACAATGAAATTCGTTACTACGGCTATTCGATGTGATTTGTTTACATATCATCAGTTTGGAAGGATTATGTCAACAAAACTCGATATATCTTCACTTGCTGAAATGTTTTGGACAAAGACCTTGAAAGACGATTGTAGAGGTTTCTTGTCCAGAGACGCATGCTTGCTTTATACAGAGTTGGATAAAGCAGGGTTGAGGCCTCTCAGGTTGAAGAATATTTCAGATGAGAAAAGGCAAGCTTTACGGTTGAAACAACTGATGAGGATGCGGGGTATGCCTCTGCCTCTAGCACACAACTGACTTGACAAGCTAAGTACATTGAAAAATTGCAAGCAAATCTATATAATCCGCTGGACTGGCTAAACGGAAAACCCGATAAAGAACAAGTTATTGAGAATTATATACATAGAATGCCCAGGATAACAAAGTTGGACAACAATGAAGAAATTGATTAAAAAATTGAAATCATGCTCCAAAAAGAAATTCGCTTCAAAGAGTTTCCAGCCCAATATTCTAACGAGAACGGCTTTCGAAATTAAACTAGAATCAAAATATAAACCGCCTCAAATGAATGTATGCATCGAGACGAAAAAAAAGACATTATGTACAACTAGAATCGTCCTCAAAAAACATCGAGGTCGCAGTAAGCATAAAGCACCGTCAATAAAAAACGTCGTCCCCAAGAAGGCAAAAAGGGCAAGACTAGACCAAAAAGATATCCACTAAGCATGCCGTTCCCAATGCCGAAATAAATCTATACGTGTTCTTCAGAAAGCATCCATTCTTCCACAAAACGAGCTGCTTTTTTGAATTTTCTATCGCTGTACTTTTCATAGACTGCCGAGTGGTGGTCGGTTGGATAGCGTAAACAATCCAAGAGAACTTCAATGGGTGCGGACAACTGGCTTTCTGTGTAGCCAGAATAAAAAACATGAGCAGGGGTCTTGAATCAGCAAGATAGAGGATGGTTGGAATGCACCCATTCGCCTTTACTCAGCATTCGTCTCGATAAGCAATGCGAGGCGGCTGCAGCAAATGAGGGCAATGCACCAACAAATCGTTCGTCCATAAGGGTTACTTCTAGGACGTATTTCGCGAGTGTTCGGGTATCAAGGTCGTAATCGTCAGCTTTGCTTATCCTCCGGAGAAAGCTCATGGGGCCGGGATATCCGAGTTCAAAGTTGAGCATGTTTACCATGAATCGCTCTGCTTTGAGAATTTCATCTGCCGTATATCCATGGTCTACCATGTAGACGATTTCATGGACACTGGGACATTGAATTTCTTCGTATTTGGCTGCCACAAAGAGAGCTGTTGCGCCAACCAATTGGAGTTTTTGGAGTGACACGAGCTTTGAAGAAAGAAATCGATCGATATAGTTGATGCAAAGAAAGAGAGTTTCTGGGAGGAGATGGAAGCGAGCATGGACTTGGATCAACCAGTCAATGAGGATGGACCGCATTGACCATTCTATTTCGTTTTGCTGGGACATGTAACCAGGGGTTGGCATCATCTTTGCCTGGGGTATTAAAAAGATAACGATACAAGGGTACCTCGAGTTCGTGCATATAATCAAAGATTTCGTCCGAGTATTCTGCCACCATTGTAGTGTCCCATTCGTCTTTCTCGTCGACAAAGTGTTGGCGAATAGCTGCAAGTTCGACCTGGTCTGCAGGTAGGCATTCGGGACCGACTGGGCATTTTGGAAGAGGGTGTGTCTTGTCTATGGTATCGATGTCCATTTCCTTTTTCACTGGGGAAGTAGTGATCATGTCGATTTCTTTTGAAGCTGTTCTGGAGCGAGTAGCCTTTGGGGCGAGGGGTTGTCTATTGGAAGCCTTGCGGGCATGAGTCTATGGATGAGGAAACAATTGGCTATATACGTACCTTTGTAGCATTGGAGACATCACCTAGAGCTGTTCTTTTGGCACCGCCTTTGAGAGCGTTTACCACTTTTGATTTTGTGGAAACGATCTTTAGCGGCTGTTGTTTCGCAATTTGGTTTTCGTCTTTGACTCTGAGGGCAGGTCGTCGAAGAGCAATCTGCATATGTTAGAGAAAAAGCGAATAAAAGAACCGAAAGAGAGGAGTCTAAAGACATTGGCAGAGAGGAAGATGTACAAAGACGGGAGAGTCCCCGAGCCCCAGGGAGGATATTTTTGTTGGCCAATTGAAGATGGGGGATGAGCAATGGGGGTTGGGGAGGTAAACAAAGGCGCTCATTGGGCAATTGGAGCATGGGGGAAAGAGAGAGCAAGCATACCCCTTGTGAAGCCATGTTTGGATGCCGGTGGTGAGACGGGATGACGGCCAGAGGCAGAGGAGGAGGGCGGGGCTTGTGTTCGGGCAGCCCCTGTGAGTGCTGAGGAACACGGCGGATGGTGGTGGACAGGAAGGGCGAGGGAGGGTGTTTTGGAGTATTTATGCGAGAAGGCGGGATTTGTGAGGCGTCCGAAACGGGCACAGAATGTGAAATAACACTGTGCGCGTGTTGGGCATGACCACGGGCCGTGGTGCTGGCGGGGGTGTCTAGGTGGCTATATGCTGATATACAACAATATGCATGGCAGAGCAGAATAGAGCAGAGAGGACCCGGCAGGTATTTGTTTACGGCGGGCGCAGGCAGACGCGTAGTCACGTGCGGGAGGAGAACCAACGGTGTACTAATTGTGGATAGTGCGGATAGTACGGAAGTGTGGAGACGATGGATACGATGGATACGATGGATACTATGGATACTGTGTCGATATTGTGCTCTATCTATCTATACTATGCCCTGCACCTACCACACCGCACTACACTACACCATACCACACTACGCGACACTACACCTACACCACCACCACCACCACCATCCGTGCTATCTGCGCGCGACTCACCGCCATCCTGGATATCCGCAGCCTCATCCACTCGCTCTCGCCCCCGCAGTCGCCTGCTGCTCCCGCAATGGCTCAGTGCAGACCCGCTCCCGCCCCGCATCTGCCGCTCCCCGCAAAAAAGCGCAGCCGCAAGCGCACCGCCATGTATGTCCACGGCTTTGCAGATCGCCTCGACTCCTTCGACGACGCTCTCGCCTCCTGCTCCGCCCGGCGCTGTGCCATCAACACCGCCGAAGTCTCCCTCGACAACATCGTCGAAGAACCCCGCCGCAAGCGCGCAAAGTTCTCCAGCGCCGTACGCACACGCCGCAACGCATTGCTAACCGCAGATCCTGCCGCTCACCCCGAGATCGCACTCGCTCAGGCTCCAGCACCTGCCTACACCTGCCCCTACAACCATCAGTGCAATCTCAGACGAAGATGTCGCCCGCACCCTCATCTCCCTCGGCGAAATCAGCCCCCCCAAGCTCCCCCTCGACGACCGTGACTCCTTCTCTCTCAGCGATCCCCTCACAGAAAGCGACAAAGGCTCCCTCTACGAAGCCCCAGTCCCCGCCATAGAAATGCCGCCCCCGCCTCCAAAACTCGCTGCCCGCTGCGCCCGCTGCAAAAAGAGCAAAAAGGGCTGCGACAGAAGTCGCCCCTGTGCCCGCTGTCTCTCCGCCGGCTGCGCAGACGGCTGCATCACAGACGAAGACGAAAACACCCCAAAACGTCAATCAGGCCCGGGCAGCCGCGGAGGCAAACGAAGAGGACGCGGCAGAGGCAGACGATGGTGAATATATATATATTACGGGATGGCTCGGTGGTGCGTACTTTCATTCAGTGTAGGATATTTCCTCCCGCATTCATTTATAAATTTGTGTTTTTCTGCCTCTTTCTTCGTCTCTGTTGTCAATTGTCAATTTATCTGTTTTTTCTTTTTCTTCTCTATTTCCTTTCTTCCAACGCTAGTTTCCCTTATTATTTCGCTATTTCTTTTTATTATTATTTTTATTATTGGTTCAACTGATTATTGTATCATCTCGGTATTTAGCAATGTTGATGAAATCATATCTCATGCTCTTTGAAAAAAATATTCTTTATTTGCGCTGATATATATATTAGTTCTGGCAGGTTTGTATGCTTGCACAAATACCAATTATTTATGGTTTATGGTTTCAAGTAGTGGTTATGACGATGATTTACATACCCTTGGACGGCTAACCCGTTCTGTCGTAATCGATCTTAATATTGCAAGATATCTACCTCATAATCGTTAATTGACGATATCTCTTCATAATTGTGTAATTTATTTTATTTAATATGGTAATTTTCTTGCCATGGTTTTGTTTAATTTTGCTCATTTTATTGTAATTGTTAGATCCTGGGGATGGGGTGAGACACGTGGATTGCTTGGACGGTCAATTATTCAACACGCGTGACACGTCAACTGCCACGACAAGATTGACCAAGTACATGTATCCATAATCTTGCACCATCAAGGTTAATTAGAATATAAAGTGTAATTTAGAGGTAAACTGCCACGATCACATTTGATGTATTCTGCAAACAATTTTGAGCCGGTAATTTGAGTATCGAGACCATGCACCGGATAAAGTCCATGGTCCATCCGCAACACTGGCCATTGCTGGCAAGGCGGCCCTACAGATTTATGTGGGGATAAACCTTAAGCTACAACCTGCTTGTGACATCTTTTTTTCTTTTTCCGGCTTTTTTTATTTTTTTATATTTCAACTAAAATATATCTCATTGTACATACACAGTCTCACATACTTGATTCATCCGTTTCAGACCCTTCATAAATTTTGCGTTCTGCTTTCCTGGATTCAAGTTCTTTGAAGAAGAATCTCGCAAAATATTCTAGATTAACATCCGTGGCATCCATTTGGTTGGTTGAAAATAAGAATGTGAAGAAGAATTCATCAGCATTATCGGTATCCATCCAAAACCCCATTTGTCTTCCACAACGCAAGAAACGGTGCACGAGGTTGGAGTATTCCTCAGAGCGTCCATCAGGGGCATTATTGTATTCGGCATGGAGATTAACACGGCTAGCCATCATCCTCCATAATTGGATGATTCCAGACATGAGTTTTTCAGGCTGGGTGCTGCTTAAAGTCGAATCCGATGATTGTTGCCAATCTTCTATGGCCTTGCCCACGATTTCGAACTCTTCGTTAGTGAATTTAGCAATCTCATCATCATCTTCATCGCCAGATTGGTCTGATATATAAATTTGTCTTTTCGCTTCCGAGGCAGCAATTATATGGACAAAACAATGCTCAAGAAGATCTAGATCGAAAATTCCGTGATTAAAATGGCGTCCCATAAGGACGTATTCAGTGAAAACGTCATGGATTTCGATGGTAGAAGTCCAAACACCAACGTCCTCCAGAGAATTGCGGACAAGGCCCACCAGATTGCCATATGCATCAAGGTCGTAATCCATAAGGTGGTCGTTAAAAGGCAAATTAAACTGCTGAATTGTATTCCAAAGTGTAGCGATTACAGGCTTAGCCTTTTGAAAGTTCGCATCGTCGTCTAGATTGGCACTCCAGAACTCATCTATCCATGAGGGAACGCTGGCAAGCCAATCTTGGAATTTCTTGATCTTCAATTCTGCTGCATAAGCCTTCTTTGCCTTCTCATTTTCTGCATAATTGTGACCGAAATATTGGCGAGAAGCTCTTGGACTATCCTCTGGATGCTCAGTCTCTTCGACCATGTTATCTGTCATCCCATAGTACTCATCGTCGTCACCGGAGTAGAAGGGATAAGCCGTTGGGGTAACCTCCGGACCCTGAGTCATTTGGGGTCGCTGAGTAACCTGGGGGCTCTGGCTTTCTTCGGAAGCACGCGGAGGGCTGAACATTGGCGAAACAGCAGCGATTCCAAGGAAAAGAATAAACGGTGTTGACAACATGTTTAGAGGATGTAGACGAGGACTGAAAAAAGCAGAAAGGCGACCCTCTTATATGTACAGACAGTCTTGGATCTCAGCGGATCCGGCGAATATTTTCCTCTGATGATTCACAGCCACTGAACCAAACACCGTTAGAATCATTGGGCTTTAGTTTTATGTCTCATTTTTCCACCATCGGATTATCGCACGTGCCACACGCAGGTTATAGCTCAAGGTTTGTAGGGAGTTCGTAGTTGTAGCAGTGTTGGGGACGGGCCATGGGCCGGGCCAATATAAAAGCCCGGCCCATCGGCCCATCGGACGGCGTAGATTAATATAAGGGCAATTTAGATAGGGTATATAAAGGCAAGTGAGGTATATCTAATTTAAGCTCTAAGGTCTACATAACTTAGATTAGGTATGCAAAGCTCTAAGATCTACTTAACTTAGATTAGGAAATATAATCCCATCTTATTTGTACTCGGAGCCTCCAATTGACTGTCTAACTGGTTGCCTAATTGATATTCCGATTGATATCTAATTGATTTCCATTGATATTCTTGAGTGAACCTGGTTCTGTTGCGACACATTAGTAGAGATTGATCCATCTTGCAACAGGTTAGGGTGGCTTATCTCAATAGATTTCCCATCAACCACCACAGATAGATTATCATCACCTCAACACTGAATCAACACGAGAGGGCCAGTGTTGATGTATTATGCTACGTGGCTCTCAATCAGGTGACAAGTAACTCGAACTGTACGATCTGAATATCGATACGATTGGATTGTGAAAGGTGGCTACTCTATGGAGCGCTGGTGCTGCATAATTGCTGCTGTGATTCCAGTCACAATCTATTGCTCGCTCATGACCTGGGCACTGTATGTGCATGTGGCATTAGTGCGTCCGGTGCTGCAATCGCCTATTGCAGGTACAGATGCACTACACTTTTGACTCGCTGACTGCACAGGCATATCGCTGTTGCTGCTGGCAGTACTGTTATACATTCTCGCACTTTGCAGCTACCTGTACGCAGTCTATGCCCGCAAATCTGTTCCTACCCTGGCCTATACTCTGATTGCACCCATCACTACCAAACACGACGGCAGCGCCCGATTCTGCCGCAAGTGCAATGCTCCCAAGGTCTGTTTATCCGTCTGATGCGGTTGACATGTCCAGCCTGACCGCACACACCACTGTGCCGCATGCAATATCTGTGTCCTGAGTATCAGAACCCAGTATTGTCTCCTAACCACCCAGAAATGGACCACCACTGCCCCTGGCTAGGCACCTGCGTCGGCTTCAGCAACTACAAGGTGTTTCTGCTGTTCCTCCTTTACACGGCCCTGTTTTGTCTGGTCGCATTCGCATCTAGCCTCCATGTCCTGCTGCCCTCTCTCCGCCAATCTTCGGTACGCCACACCCGCAATGAAACGCCCCATAATCACATCCAGCCACTCGAATATGTTCCGTTCCAGCCTCTCATCCAGTGCGTCCTCGCTGCAGCCGCCGGTCTGGCCATCGCTGCTTTTTCCCTCTGGCACTTTAGGTACCTCTACTCTCCTTCCTCCAAAGTTCATCACAAGTCTCGTCCTGCGCAACCTCACAACAATTGAATCCCTCGAACGCATCCGCACAAAACATCCCACCTCGCTCTCGAATCCCTTTGACCTCGGCTACAGCGAAAACTGGCGCCAAGTAATGGGCCCCTGTCCGCTCTTGTGGTTCCTCCCCATCCGTAATTCGTATATTTCCCACTTGTCCAGTCTAACTACTAGCCTCGGCGATGGCCTTTGTTTCCCCATCAATCCAAACTCTCAAATTCGATCCTTTGATGAACTGCAAAGCACAGATCTTGTCTGACTTGGATTACAATTACAAGCAGAACAAATTTCTTGTTGCATCCAACTATACCGCCTTTTTAATTGGCCCCTCGGCTTATGTGAATTCTCGGTATGAAATGTTATAGACATTTGTATCTCAATTGTTCCAAAACATCTAAATTATATCTACTCAAGTAACCATTGCTCAGATAGTCTACGGACGTTTTTATCGACCTAGACCTGGTAATCACTCCTAGTTCAAATTCAAAACAGGCAGAGCTAGCAAATCAGAGAAACATCAACTACCCTATCTTGACTTTTATTAACAAGTTAATTATTAAGATCTCGCAAGGACAAAACTTATACATACAGCAAATGCCAAACACCAACTAAATTCGAGTCAAAAGAGTTACCAAGAATCTCATCATCATAATTGTTCATCATTATATGGCAACTGCCTCTTCAAGATTTCCCTTTGTACCCCTCTTTCCCAGGGTGACCCTCGGTTGTTCGAGTTCACTAATAATCCTATCGTAACTAGGGCCAAGTTTTCCTTTCTGGGCAACAAGCTGCTCTTGAAATACATTGTGGAACGATCCTGAGAGAATAGCAAGTACGATTTTTCCAGTGATTTCAGACAAACGTTTCTCGGTGTCGATTTTGAGCTGCTGCTTTGCTGATTCTCAAAATTAATACATTTTCCCGTTGAGAGAGTAATACCTTTGCTACTATTCTCATCGTGAAGGTTATCAGAATCTTGGGAAATAGAAGCTACCTCGAGATCAAGTTCCTGCCCGGAAAGCTTTGCACATTCCCGCATTTCTTCCCTCAAAAGATTCAGAATCAGTTTACTTTTCTCCGATGATATCTTGAAATCAAAATTTTTCAGATTGTCGTTGTCTAAACTTTTGAGACTTGAAAACATGGTGTAAAGATCAACAAGAAGCAATGTTGACTATACTTTGAGTTGTCCTATTGAAAAAACATGGCAACGTACCTCAAAGACGACATCTTTCCTTGTACACTCGACAATGTTTCCAACAAGACATTCAACAACGCTATCTCTCCGCGATTGCATTTCCTCGATTTTCCGAATATCAAAATCTTGTGGAGTTGTTACGAGTCTCTGCAGCTTCCATAGGAAATACCATCGGAAAGCTTTAATAGCATGAACTATAATCTACCCATTAATAAGATTCCATGAATAGCCTTTGTACAGGCGCTTCGTCTTCATCGGAGTTGAATCTTCCCCTCTCGATCAAATCACAGATAACGCCAATCCCGTTCCCGTTGAATTTAGCGTGAGAACTCTCAAGCGCAGAGATAGGATCTGTCACACTTGCCAGACACTCGATTCTTAAAACCCGAATCGTTAATTCTTGCTGGGTTTGAGGATCAAGAGAATCTTTAGCCAATCTCTACTCAAATTAGACTAAATTTGGGCACATTTACAGCATACCCTGCCCTCTGCAACCAGCAGCAGCTCCTCAACAGCTTCATCTTGAATTTCCCCGACTTTGGCAATAGTCGAACTTTGTAGACTCTCAAAACTTTGGGCATAAAGCAAAGCACCCGCAGCCTCTGTAAGAACCTCTGAATCTGTGTGTTTCATCATTTGCTTCCCGATATCTTCCAACAACTGTTCATAAGCGGGGGTTTGTCGTAGTTGCTGATAAATATCTAGCTTCATCAATTGTTCGAGCCGTAACACGTCGGCTGCGGTCGACGGTATGGATGAGAACTTTTGCAACAGCTTAGGAATCAGGGATACCAGTGATCGAGATATTGCCTCTTGCGAGTCTGATGAAACATCCAGTCTGGGCTTTGATTCTCAGAAACCTGATACGGAAAGACAAACCTTTTTCTTTTTTCGAGTGGTACGTTTAGTAAATTGTTCTGGTGTTTGTATAGCGGTAAATACGCAAGCATTAAAAATCCTCAAAAGAACTTGTTCTTCGTCTTTGTTCAACTGAATTGCCTTTTTCACTCTAGTACCCAATGAATCGTCGATATCGTCCTCTGGAATCGACGAATCGTATAATAAATAAGCTGCCACTGCCTCCCAATCCTAACGATAAGTTTTATAGTAGTGAGGCCCTTTTACTTCAAGCGTAGCGATGGCTTCACAAAGACTCAAGGCCGCAATGTAAATCCTGGAATACGACGTGTCCACGTTGTCTTTCTCCTGACTAACTGCATTGTATTTGATAAGTATGTCAACGAGACATTTCAATCTGATCCATGAAACTTGGACTTCTTCAGTTTCCAAATGCTTTTCAAACGTCTCTACGTCAACTCCCATCTCTTGAATTGTCTCGGTATACTCCTCTTCCACGATACCAGCAATAAAAGGTCCTAGGGCATGGCGAACTCGTCTCTCGGAATCAAATAGCAATTTGCAGATATCTTGGATTTCTTCTTGCTCAAAGAATCCTCGTAGACGGATTTGATTCAACAGCGATGTACTGGCCGTCCGAACCGAGAGATCAGCGTCTTTTGCAGCCATCTCAAACAATCGCGTTTTGAACTTTTCAGTGAAATGCCGTATGGAAATAGTGCAACTGTCATCTTCGTATAATTTTGTCAAGGTTCGAATAACTTCATGACGAGCTGGTGCATGCTATTATTATAAACCATGGTAACAAAGAAAATTAATACAGTATCGGAGAGTACCCAGCCTAGATATCGTAGGTATGAGCTTTCAAAGAATATCGAGGGAAGTTTAAGCATCCAACTTCCAAGTTCGTGGACACATTCCATTCGGATTTTCGCATCGACATCTCGGTATCGATGAATGAAAACGCTTTTCACGAAATTAGTAAAGTCCTCGTTACCTTTTATACCTATCAAAGAAATTGGTGATGGTAATCTTAATGGTTTCCTCTTTATTTGAACAGCTCTCTATTTTTTCATCAATAGCTTTTCTTTTGGTAGAATGTAATCTGGATTTTTTAGTCTCTGCTTCTAATTGTCTCATCGCCATCGCGTGCTCCTTTTCAACTTTAATGTAGACATCACATAGGCACGTGACAATATGTAGAGCGATTATCGTAGAGGTAGACCGAAAGGGTCGGTAGGTGCTAGATGATAATGGCGATATCCAGATATCAATTGATTCAATGAGTACTCCGTCATATAGAAAATCGCGATCAGCAGCTGCATTTACGAATCGTTTGATAAATTCACACAATGCTCTACGAAAATTCTTGAGATCCACTTTTTTGGAAACGAGAGGATACTCTGTGCCCAAATTCTGGGTTGATTAGAAGCCTGGCTTTCTTATGACTCATACCTTTTCCTCCATACGGTGCTGAATTTGATTGAGTGTCTCGGGAATGGTCTCTTCGTCTTCAATATCAAAATTGGTCACCCCATTCGTGCTGCCCGCAGTTTTTAACACGAAATTAACGAATTCCTTGAGTGAGGCTTGCGGATCATTTTGATAATCATCTAGCCAATCCGCAACCACACTTTCGATAGCAGCATCTGGATCTTTTATGGCCTCTTTTATAGAATTAATACTTACGTTTGAGTTAAACCGTACCAAATAGATTACTTTTTATCGAATCCTCGTCTTCTTCATCAATATTTGAAGATTTTTTCGATTTAGCTGCCTTGCGGCCTCTAGGCTTGCCGGGGTTGGCTTTTCTTGATACTTGAACTTTCTTAGAAGCCTTGTTGGACTGCCCGTAATCACTCATTCTGTCCTTTTCATCATCCTCATCCTGCTCATCGTCTTCCAAATGCACTTCCTTACCTCCAGGTTCACGGTCACCCTGGGATTCAAGTTCTTCAGAGTCTTCGCTTCTTGGTCGCTTGCGTTTCCGTACCGAGGAGGGTGTTGGGTCAAACTCCTCCACAGCTTTTTTAATTCTGCCGCTTCGTCTTCGGGAAGGTGATGATTTCGGCGACTCCTGTATTCGTGCAGAATTCTTCTTTTGGGGCATTACGATGGCTACTTTTGGACTGGGCGTCGATTCGTTTGGTATGCTTAATACTTGGAGGTCGCTCAAATCTCCATACATACATCACAGAATGCATGAAAAATCCAATTGATATTTTTCTTTTTTAAGAGATATAAGAAAGCAATTCAGACCTGGATGAGCTTGCATGCGTTCCCATAGAATTATATGCTGTGGTAGCTCAGTCTTGGAGTTGTCCCCTACTAGCTATCGATATAGAATTCGCGCGTTTAAGCGAAATTGTACGTGCGATTCATTTGAATTAACCACTTGCTTCAAAGGAAATGCTTGCTTCGCGCTTATCGGGACGCCCCGGAAGATTGCAGCAAACCCTAATTTCTCTTCCTGCTTCAATCTCCGTACCAACGTAATCACCACCGCAGTTATGCTGAAACGTTTTAACGACGCGAAAAATGCGATCAAGAATGCTGTGAATATTTTAGGAATCGTATTCACTAGCACAAAGAACACAGACTAAGTAGAATAGAACCCCACTTCTGATGACTATATTTCTTATTCAACTGTTCTCGATTTACATTTATGCGATCCGGATCTTTTTACTGAAACCGAGTCAAAAGAATTGCTATTGTGCCTTTACGAAGTACTTGACCAAAACGTATCGCTGGCTGAATTTTGCAACATAAACTGATGGCAGCATGAACTCACTAAGCATATCGCCTGGGACTTGGTCGGTCTAGTATCACCATATTTGCGCAACAAGGCTACCATCGAAGAAGCAGATCGTCTTTTGATGTTATTTGCCGAGAACGGGAATGCCAAGGAAGTTCAGTTGAAATGTATCGAGGCAATCGGTTGCATTGAGTGGGAATCGGAAGGTACGACTGGTAGTGACCGTTGCGTAGCACCAAGAGACCTGGAAAAGACCATATTGCAGTTTGTTCATCTTTCCAAGTTACTCAGACGCTGTAACATTCTTGCAATGGTGCATTTGTTGATCTTGCAGCTTACGATAAGATCATTGCACGGTTTCCATCTCGCTTTTTGTCTGCTTATGCAATCTGCTTGCTTTCTGCCTTTACCCAAAGTGATTCGAATTCCTTGGATGTGGTTTCGGTTCTTGTCGACTTTCTCGAAACTTCCATTAAACCATTGGCTGGAATAGTGCAGGATGATGAAGATCAGAGGGTTCAACGGAAGATATTACACTCATTTATCACATATCTTGCCGATGTCTATATGCGAACTGACTCTCTTCCATGGGCAGAAGAAATCTTTAGGGAAAAGAATGAAAAGTTCCTGATGTGCGGTCAGAAATCGCAGAATATGAATGCTGCGAGGCAAGCCATAATGGATAAATTATTGGCATGTATTGTACGCGGCGCACCTTTTTGATCGTATAGAATCTAGCAGAGCTCTCGCGACTTGACATCGATAGGTTCTGGACTTGTGCAGATTTTGAAGTTCCTCGTACAAATGGTAGTCATTTGAATACACTAATATTCAGCCCAAGACGACGAAGATGAAGCAAGTGAGGACGCTAGCCCACCCTCATCAGAAGAAGACATCGAGCTATCACCGAAAGGATGTCTCATCCTTCTTGGAGCGCATGTATACCGGTTTAGACCAGCTCTAATCGATCCTCTCGTGTTATTTAAACATCATATGGACATTGCCCATCGTTTCTTGCCTACAACCTTCGACACAGTTATTGAGGCTATCATTACTTTGGGTTTACACCTAACAGAGTACATTCAAGATTTATCTTCGATCAACGAAGTTGAATTTGCAAAGTATATACATGTATGAACTTCACTTGATAAGATATTTAAGGTTAACTTTCAAGCCTCTGTTGGCTCTCTCAGCAACTATACCAAATCCTCAACATCGCATCATTCTCTCCCGTCTGATCAAGTCTCTGCTACAGCGGCATACTCATGATTTTCGGTTAAGCTATATTCGCGACACCATCCTTCACTGCCCTATTGATGCTGTGAAGGCATTTACAATACCTCTACTCAAAGACGAAATTATCCAGTATGAAGTCTCGCCGCTCTATGTCTACGGCATTGAAAAAGAACTAATGAAAGTTCCTCAAGACATAGATGAGCTGAAGAACGATTACTCCGTCCTAATGGCGAGTTTGAATTTATGGCTGTTTTTGCTTTTGAGGAATTACGAGGATGTAACAAAGGATGAAGAGATTACTTTAGAAGTCCACGAGAAGTGGACAGGGCCTTTACGGGAACGCCTGCAAGCGTGGATGAAGGTCGAGGCATCGGACGAGGTATATTTCACTGTGATGGTTATTCGTTTCATCACATAGGAGCTTAAAACAAACGCGGAATTAATGATCGCCGTCCTTGATAGGATTCAGGAAGCTGTTGATTCAAAACCTTTGTCATAGTATTTGGGAGACGGCAGTTGTAAAGTTTTTGGGAATGTGGTTGATATCTTGCCCCAGTAAACAATTTCAGATTTATTCATTCTCCGTAGGTTATATGCCTTTCCTGAAAGACTACGTTTCGAGAGACTCGATAACTCGCAAACATCTGAAGGGCCGATAACAGTTCATCTGACCTTGGCTGATGGTTTTAAGCAGTTTCCCTGCCTCAAACAAGGTGTTGGAAGAGGTTCAAGAAATATCATGCCATAAAAGGGGCTTGGGACATTGTCTTGGTACCGATAACATTGTCACATGTCCTATGCGCTCGTGGCCACGCTTGGTGATTTTACAACGCTCAGTTTAATGAGCGAAAACAAGTTTATCTATAACGTTTACCTATTCGTCAAATGTACATTTGGGAATATCTGCCAATGATTATCACATGTTCAAGGAGGAATTGCGGCTACTGTTAAGTATTGTTCAGACGATCTCCAAGGTCGCCAACCCTGTCGGAATTAAAAAGTTCAATAAGAGTGGCATACCCGGGAATGATATATCCCTTGAAGTTCAAATCTGCATCAACTCCCCCCAAGAAGAATTCGGTCCCTTCGGGCCACTCATTTGCAGCTCTTTGAATGCCATCCGCGCTAGCCAGGATAGAACAAAAAACAATCTTTCCAACTCCCCATTCCCTGGAAATCAGTATGTCTCATGGTCCAAGCAACAAACTTGAGGATTTGAATAGTAGCGCCAGCCGTTCCACCAGTAGCTATAACAGGATCAAGAACAAACACAATGTCCATCATTTTCGTCATGCCATCTGATTGAGGTAGTTTGTTGTAATATTCGACTGGTTGTAATGAAACCCTCTCTCGAAAGAGGCCAATATGGTGCACTGTTGTCTCCACAGGGAGAAGATTCATGAAAGCTCCAAGATTGGCAACGGACAGAGGAGAATAGATGTACCATCAGTCATTCCTAGTCCAGCCCGTAGAACAGGCATAACTGCCAATCGAGCTGGTGCGATTGATAAAGTGTTGTAGGGTTCCCCCAAATGACTTTCCGCCTAGAACGGCTGATCAATAAACACCTAAAGCGAGGCTACCATTCCATCTCGTCTGGCAGACAAGTTATCCTTTGTGGCCTCGACAGCCAACAGCGTAGAAATCTGACTTGTCAAAAGACGTGTGAGTTCGCTCGTGGTTTTGGAGTCTCTCAGTGCGGAAAGTTTTGATTGTAGCAGAGGATGAGAGCTGAGCCTTACGTTTGATGGAAGTTGTAGCTGAGCCATATTGAAAGAGGCGCGTTTGGGTGGCGAAGCAAGGTTTTGTAGAGAGCGGGGTAAGTGCAGTGGTCTAAATTAACTGCGCGGTTGGCAAAGTTCATTCACCAGTTATCTTCGATGCTAAACAAAACCCAGTTCCATAGACCCCTGTCCAATTGCATTAGTGGAAATTAACACCACGGTTATAATAAAGCCATTCGTCTGAGATCAACATGCTCAGAGAGTGGCATGGCATGCAACGTCACTCTTCCCCGGAAAAAAGGTCGGCCAGATTGTCTTGACAGGATATATTCCTCGATATAGTATACGCAGTTTTTCCGGATCTATCTACGAACCAATCACATACAACAGGAAATTTGCTTGCTGCAACGATGCCTTATCTCGACTAGACGTCTTTGAACGACCCGCCGGCCAAGGCCACTTTCCCCTTTCCCTGAATAAAAATAAAATCAATTCGTGAGCTAGCAGATCGAATAATTCGACTGTAGACCGGAAATTAGCATATCTCCGCTACAAATAAATATATGAAACGAGGTGCGAGTGCTTATTCCATTTTTCCCCGACTTTGACACGAATGATGCTTTCCTGGTCATAGGATAACAATCTCAACAAATCCTGGCTGTGGCAGAGACTGTGTCAGTTAGTCATCAGCCTGTCGCAAGTAACATGGCAAATGCGCCTCGACGAGGGCTTTCCAACGAATCCAAAATCGCTGAAATCGGAGCGCAGGAAGAGACAGAAATTGTGAAATAGTGTTTTGACCATGGAGTTCAGAACTTACCATCAAGTGCTCGTCGCAAGTTTATTCCCAAGATCTCCACCATAATCTAGAAGCGAAAGTCCGATATACTGCACCACTCTTTTGTTTTCTCCTGAAGATGTCTCCAGCTACAAAGCTCACCGGCCGGGAATTTTACGAAAGGCTAGGCTGTCCAAAAAAGATCGTTGCACCGATGGTCGATCAATCTGAACTCGTTTTACTTGCGTCCTTGCCACGGCTGATAGACTAGGCTTGGAGGGTTCTATCGAGACGCCATGGAGGGGAAATGTGCTTTACGCCTATGTTCCATGCGCGCTTATTCAGCCAGGAAGGGAAGCCGGGAGAAAAATATCGTCGGGAAGTCTGGAGTACGAACCAACATGACCGACCATTGATAGTCCAGGTATCTTTTTTTGAACAAACCAGCCACTAAAAGAAACTCAGTTTTGCGCCAACGATCCAAAAGACTTTCTTGCCGCTGCCAAAATCGTGGAGGGCGATTGTGATGCAGTTGATTTAAATCTCGGCTGCCCACAGGGAATTGCGAGGAAGGGTCGGTATGGATCTTTTTTACAAGACGACTGGGAATTGATATCGACCTTAATATCCACTGCGCATAAAAATTTGCTCATTCCCGTTACGACAAAGATTCGAGTCTTCCCGGATAGAGAAAAGACATTACAATATGCCAAAATGATATTAGACGCGGGAGCAGCATTTCTAAGCGTTCATGGTCGCACGAGAGAACAAAAGGGCCAGTTTTGTGGCATTGCCGATTGGGAAATTATTCGGTTTCTCAAGGAACGATTAGGTGAGCATGTCGTTGTTTTTGCGAATGGGAATATTCTGCATTCCGAAGATGTGCAGGAATGTCTCAAGAAAACGCAAGCTGATGGCGTAATGTCTGCTGAAGCAAATCTTTCAAACCCTGCGATTTTTGTCTCGAGTGAGAGGAAAGAAGATCGGTATCCTCGTGTTGATTCTATGGCAAGAGCATATCTTGATATACTAACTGAACTTGATGACCCGGGGAGCATGTCTGGCATTAAAGCTCATCTATTTCATCTCCTCCGACCAGCTTTCTCTCAAACTATGAACATTGATCTCCGAAACCGACTAGGGAAAACCCCGGGACGAGAAATATCTTTGTACTATGGAATCATTGACATCCTTTCGCAGCGCATCGACGAGGTTCTAAAAGACAGTGAAGTATGGGACGAAGAAGAAAAAGATGAAATGGGATATTTGAAGATCCCTTGGTGGAGATGTCAAAGTTATGTCAGGCCTTTACGAGAGAGGCCTAGAAAAGGGGAAGATATGCTTCCGGATAAGAAGGTTAAGGTCATGTAATGGAAGTTTGGCAGGATTATTACATGAGAGATCATATCATGTATTCACAGATACATTGCTACCCCTATTTTTCTATTTGTATATTACTGCGTTATAAATGTTATACTACTTCATCATTTCATGGTAGAAATGACAATTTTTCAATCTAATAGGCTACCTATAGATATGAAAAATTTACAACAAAAAAGCACTCTGACTAGCTGGTGGTCTGCGGAACCACGTCGTTGACCAGAACTGCAGGTGTAGATGGTGTGGCTCCAACCATGATTTCTTGGGAACAAGGCGCCTCTAACAGTGATACAACGATGCCATTTCAGAAGACATCAGGCGGCGGCGCAGGAGCTGCTGGAGCTCCCAAGGAGTGGGGGAAATTTCGTAAAGGTGTAGCGTAAGGGAAGGGTAGACTGGCGGGTGCTGGTTGATCAATGAACGGAAATCGTCTTGTCATGCGATATTATGATCATTCAGCTTAATCAAGAAAAGGGAAAGGAAGTGAGGGTCGATTTACTTTTCAGGTCTTTTGATATTCCGCCTATACATTGACACTCCACTGAATAAATATAACTCCTATTCGCTTTTAGTCTCGTTCTTGCCTTTCAAGATTTTCCCTCTTGATATGTCCCGCCTCTTTAAACTAGGACTCTTTTCAACAGGCAACCAATCCTCGTCCAGAACATTCGGATCTTTTTGTTTTAACACAGCACCTGTTTTCTTCGGTCTCTTCCTCTTTGAATCCGGAAATAATGATCCGTAAAGAGTAGAGTAAGCGTAATACCCTAAGCCTGAAACTATTGTGGCAATGAAGAGATAGAGGAAAAGCCTTAAAGTGTCAACTTGCAAATGGGTGGGAGTATACATCTGAGGGTCGAAAATCGAAGCAGGCGGCTCATTGAGGGGAATGGTCGAGTTGTAGGCATTTTTCTGGAGCACTTGGTCTTCCCTCTTGAAAACAATGGCAAGGTTCAGTCCAACCTTCCCAGGTCGAGTGTCGACATTGAATTCGTATGAGAATTCCTTACTCTCTCTCGGCCCGATTTCGGTCGTAGTCTTGACTCCAAGTAACTAACACTGCTCAACATGGGGCGAGGATAAGTAACCTACAGTATGGATTTTTGCAGCATTGAGAGGTTCCCAGAGATATCCACCAATTTTATCAACTACAATGGGAATTTGGGGCTCATTGTTCACAACAGTAATTATAACGCGATTCTTTTGACTGTTTTCCAAGGAAGCGGCCAAAGGTGCATCAGGAAACGAAGCAGACACGGCAATCTCGACTTGCTTGGAGGAAGATTGAGCGCTGTCCACAGGCTCTGCTGGCCCTGAGGTTTCCTCAGCAAACGCCTTGAGGCATAATAGGGCAAGGGAGAATAGAAACAATTTCATTGGATTGTGGTGGGGAAGAGGTAACGTGGGATGTGCTCAACATACATATATTATATCTCACGTTGTGTCAGTGGCAGATATACACGTATTTATACAGAAGAAAGCAAAAATACAATAACTACTTGTTCCAAATAACGCTCCAACTGTTACTTGACACATTTTGTTTCATGTCTTAAATTCTCTCCCATAGAAGCCTGACACCGTTGCGTTATGAAGTGTTTTTTGCATTTACTAATTCAATGCTGGTTCACTTCATAGTCCAATGTATTTGTATGGATCGTTGTTTGTAGAATCATGATGTAGTCAAATCAGAGTTTGATTGACTATATCTTGATGAATTGGAGTGATTCAGAGACATACGGCTGAGAGGCCATGACAAAACGCAATGCTTCAATCCGTAGCAAGAAGGTCAGATATTAGATCATACGAGCTATATAAGACATTGCGATCTGCTGGATGAAATATGAGACTAAAGAGAAAGGGAGAAAACAACGGAGAAGACGTTACATGATTGTGAGTTATGCTACATGCCAGACAACAAAGGGGGCTTGAAAATGAATTCTCGGATCAAAGATGAGAGATAAAAGACGGAAACAAAAGAAAAACCGCCGCCCCTTTACATTCCTCCATTTGCAAAGTTGAAACCTCCCTGTGGTTGTTGCCCTCCAAAAGCAAATTGTCCATCAACGGCTTGCGGCGCCAAACCAGTTTCCTCCTCGCCGTCGTCGTCTCCGAAATAAGTTTCGATAAGTTTATATGCCTTCATATAGATATCTTGATTGGCGTTGTTCTGGCAGTTGTGGATTTTCTCCATGCCACCAGCTTCTTCGATGAACAAAGCGAATCTATTGATACCACCGTTGGCTTCTCGATCGATGTCCCCGACTTTGAGAATATTTTCGAGACCGTCAAGACTGACTTGGATAATCTTGTTATCCATGCAACCAAGAAGATCACAAAGGGGTTTGATGCATCCTTGCGCAACAAGATAACGGATCTGATCGGGTTTTGCGAGACCTCCTGATGTGGCATTGGAAATTGCCCAACAGGCTTCCTTCTTGGTCTTAAAATCGGCGTTTTGCAAAAGGTTGATCAGAGGTGGAATGATGTTGGCATCAATGACAGCTTGAATCTGGGCCGAGTTTCCAGCGGTAACGTTAGATATGGTCCAGCAGGCTTCTTTCCGAATACCGTCCTTTTGTGAAGTAAGAAGAGAGAGAAGGGCTGGAAGAGCTCCACAGTTGAGAATGACCTGAGTTTGCAGGTCGTCCCCAGTGACTATATTGCCAACAGAACGAAGAGCAGGCGTCTGTACGGATGTGGATTGGTGCATGAGGAGTTCGGTAAGTCGGCGAGGAACGCTTGATTCAATAACGGCTTGGATTTTTTCGTTCGACCCATCAGAAAGATAGGAGATAGCCCAACAAGCATCAATCAGAACTTCATCGTCGAGTGAGTAAAGCAATTTAGCTAGTACTGGAAGAGCGGGGGCAATCTAAAAAAAGTCAGATCAACGAACAAAAGAGAAAATCTACGGTAGCCCAGTCCGGTTGAGGGTTTTTCCCGCGACAAAAGTTGGACAAAGTCCACGTAGCATTTCTTAGCATTGACATCTTGCGCGAATCTTGTAAAAGAGCAAGAAGGGGTCTGAGAGCGCCTGAACGAAGAACGTAATCTCTGCAGTTTGGACTATCACCAGCAATGTTACCAAGAGCCCATACTGCCTATACAATCAGACCATACTGTAGAAATATAGCGCACCTGTTCACGAACATCGGCCTCGGGGCTACTGAGTAGTTCGACAAAGATAGGCACAGCGCCGGATTCAATGACTACTTGAGTCTGACTGGAACTTCCACTCGCGATATTTGTCAAGGCCCATGCGGCTTCAAACTGCAAAAGGGCATGCGAAGAGCGGAGGAATTGAACAAATCGATTGACTACACCGCACTCGATAACTTTCTCAATGGGAGGATTTCTTTCTTTCGAAAGAAGCTTTCGGAATTTTGTGGTAGCGGGGACTTGTTCTTCGACATTCTCTGAAAAGACACCTTGAATCATGACAGGAAGTTCCTCGCTCTATCTTGTCAAATGATATCCTCAACAAAATTCGCAAAGTCAATAGCATAGAGATGTACGGGTAGGAGACGTTGAAGAAGATTGATGTGATATTGTCACATGAAATGAATCCCTTTAATTATCAAAGCATCCTCAATTTTGAACTCAAGAGCCTGTCTTGAACGATCCTGATATCTGAGAGTGCCTCCAGAAATCGATTTCTCTGATGCATAAAAGGGAAAACGTGTACGTACCTCAACATCCTGACCAACGATACCAGATTCATCTTCGCTATCAGTGACCGTTCCAGATATGCCTGTGAGGTTTCTCCTTTTTGCGATGCTTTCTTCTCGTTTGGCCTTTCGAATTTCTACTTGCTGCTCTTCGCGTCGCCTGCGGAGCTCTTCCGCTTTAAAGACGCTTTTGTTCTTGAAAGCATTTTTTCGATGTTCCGGAATCAGACGGACGTTAGTGTCGGACATATTGGGCTTGATTGCGGGTACAGAAGGGGTGGAGAAGGCCGAAACTGAGACGGGGGTGTAGGAGTAGATGACAGACAGGTTCCTGAAATGGAGTTAATTTGCTTGGTGGTTGCCTTTCCAAAGTCTAATATTAGTGGCCTTTAAGTCATCGCCGAATCACTTGATTTGGAAGCTGCCGTTTTCACCAGACGCAACGGGACTGTTAACATACATCAGGCACTTTTCTGAGACTAGGCATGAACAGGTCTGATAATATAAAGAGAAGCGAATTACTTTAAATTCACTCCCAATGAGAAAACTCAAGACTATCTGAACCTTGTGACAATGTACATATACTGTGATGGAGACACTGGAAACACACTATTCCTTGACAATTGATATTAGATTTTTAGCTCTTGAGAGATTGTACTGTCTAAATACTAGTTTTATATGTGACGTCAAACCAGTTAACCCACCAATTACCTATTGTTATGCATTATGCTTGCATTTGGACAGATACTGTGATGCCGCGGAGAAGTTCTGACGGTTGAAATTGTGGTTCTAACCTCTGATTAACACAGGATCATGAGTTGCTTTTATCTTTGTACATTAAACGTCGGTGAAACTCTAAATCGTAGAATATGCAGTAACTTGCAATCTGAAAAAGATTTCTGTAATATACGGTCGAATTGTTATCAAAGATATATTTGAGGGATCATGAAAATAAGATTTGAATATCCACTTAACGCAGAAACTGAAACAAGAGTATCACTTGTTCATCTGGTAGCTGGAATTAAAATCCGCCACCTGAGGTATACTGCATATAAAAGGATAACATCAGGCCCGATACTAGTTAGTATTGAAGGTTACTCTGGAAGGTAATTGCCTAACCTGATGGGTGTCGATTTGGAACCTGCGGGGTCTGTGTGGATGGCATCGGTATTCTTCTTCAGCCAATTGAACACTCCATGTGTTCTTTTAGCTGGCTGTGGGAGTGAAGGGTGAGATGCAGTTGTCACCTGGGCTTGCTTCACAGTTAGCAGGGCAACCCAGGAAAGATGCTTCTCTGATGGTTTCTGCTCCTCTGGTTTGCAGTACTTTCTCCAATAGAACATTGTTCCTAGTGTTGCATTTATACAGGGCATTCATGACGTCACCGATCAACGGGACCAGACCAATCTAGCTATAAGCGAGGATAGGAGAAACATGAACCAGGAAATCGATCAGGACATTCAAGTACATACGGGTCAGCACGGTTTGTGGGAGGTCTGCCTTCTTGCAGGTGCGCACGATGCTGAGGGCAAGCATACAAGCAATGACGTCACCGACAGCAGGAATAATGCCTATGACCGTCGACCAGCCTTCTGGTTAGGGGCTAGGGGTTAAGGCTACAGTACCAATTCTGATGGTGCAGCAGCAGAAACAGTTGATTGCGCGGTCGAGGGCATAGGCTGTGGAGTGTCAACAGGCAGGGGCAATGTTTGGACAGTTGCCTTGTCTGCGGACGCGCTTGAGGATCTTGGCGTCATGAACAGAGATGCCTGGTGGAAGAGCCTTCTTCTTGCGCGACTGGCCCTGATATGGATAAGCAACGGCGGCGAGTATGGGTTTCTTTTACCTCTATACGCTCCTCCCAGTACGGGTCTTCTTGCCCGCGAAACAGAGTATCACCCACCATCTGGTTAGCAGTTGGAGCAACAAAGCGCTTGAATAGAAACGCGGTCATGGCCAAAAAAAGATAGGAGCAAGAAGAAAGGAGATAGCTGCATCGCCCAGACGAGCAGAATTGAGTTGTCGCGGGTGCGAATCGAACCCGCGACGGCCGCGTATTGCACTCAAGAATGCACTAAAAGGCATTCGATCCTCGCGGCAGCCTCCCAAAGCCGTTCCCGCGCCAGAGACCTGACTGGAAGCAGCCGAGCTTTCTGGTGCCACCGCAGCCAGTTAGAGGCAGGCTCGTGAGAGCAGGCGGGGCGAGGACGATTCTCCGACTTGCCCCCTCGCATAAGGGCACGAATCTCTCGAAAGGGATTCGCGCGTGGGTAGGCGAGGATACGCGGCGTTCAGCGATGCAGCTACAATTGGTTCCACAAGATATGCATATATTGACTAGGTCTCCCCAAGGACTACCAAATATATGCATATATTAGGTACACCCGGGGTATGCATATATTGAGGGCTTGTTAGATATCCGCATCATTTGTGCATTCTGGCTAGACAAGTACCTGCCACTTTTCTCTGGCTGAGATGGACATCGCCATCTGCATGATGGCATCCGGGTAGATATGCACATTTTGGGCATCTCCTTCATATAGTTTCCCGGGCACCTGCTTTATACAGGACTCGGGCATCTACTTGATATAGGTCCTCCTGAACACCTACGATACAGGACTTCCTGGACATCTACCCGATATAGGACCTTGGTATAGGACTTCCTGAAAACTTACCTTGGGGCATCCTAGACACCTACCTGAAATAGGACATCCGGGACACCTACCTGATATATAGGAGTGCAGAAAGAAAACAAACCACAGATTACCTTTACAAACACTAACTGTTGAGACATTCCCGTCTCAGTCGATTGCTCGCCCATTTGACAAGTACACAATCTAGAATCTCGGCCGCTTATAGTCTCGTCCTCCATCATCTTCTCGTCTTCGTCCGTGATGATCCTCAGGTCGCGCATGTCCCCGAGACTCGTGGCCAGCAGGTACAAACTGTTGCGGCGCTCCAAATCCTGCTGCTGCTGGCGGTTGGAATCCTGATGGTCCGGCTGGAGGTGGTCTGTCAAATCCTCTTGGTCCCGAAGGCGGTCCTCCTGCTCCTCTTCCCCCATGAAACCCAATTCCGCCCCGAGACCCTCTGCGATCCCCGCGAAATCCTCCGCGAAATCCGCCTCGGTCGCCTCCTCCCCGTTCACTCCGATCTCCAAATCCGCCTCCACGACCACCTCGAAAACTACCGCTTCGCCCAGGTCGCAATCCGTTCCTGTCTCCTCCAAATCGAGACTCGGCAGCCCGGCTTGGTATGTCTCGGGGCGCACGCGTATAGCCTCGCCCTCCCAATCCCCCTCCCAATCGTCTGGGCTTCCAGCCTTTAACAGTTCGACCGCGTTCTACATCAACGACAATCCGTCGTCCCTTGATTTTGAGACCGTCAGTCTCTTTATACGCCGCTACAATTAACAAATAATATCACAGCAAAACCTCACCCTTCATATCTCGCTCCCGCTCATATACGATGAATGCATATCCACGTTGCTTATTCTCTTTGTCCTTTACAACCCGAATCTTATCTTAGTCTCTTATAGCAACAGATATACCTTTTCAATCGGACCAAACTTTACAAATTCACGGTCAAGGTCCTGTTCATTGACTTGATAGTTCAATCTCGAGATAAAAAGTGTTTTGTAGGGGTCTCCACGAACCATGGGATCGTCACCGGGCTTCCCTAATATCGATCAGTCTCCAATACTAAAGACTTGGCACAAACATTTCTCAAACGCCAGTTTCAATCGTTCTTGTTGAGCCTTTGCCCGTTCAATCTTTTTCTTCTCCCGCCTTTCGGCCCAGCCGTCAGTGGGAGTAAAGTCTTTGTCGTAGTCCTTCAGCATCAAGACGTAATCACTGACCCCTGTGACCCTGCAGCTCTTGCGCTCTTCTAATGCACGGTCATGGTACGGCAGGTAGCGCAGCGGAGGCCGGGGAGCAAAGAGCCCAAGGATATTTTGCGGCAGTCGTTCGGCGGTCATGGAGGGCTGAGGGAGGGAATATGCCGGAGTTTTAAAATTTAGGGATTTCTCTTAAACATAGCCAATCAACCACACAAATGACTGTTGCAGCGATCAAACAAGTTGCGAAGGCCTGCAATGGGGCCGGTGCATTCATTTTACAGGTAGATCATGCCCCCAAATGCCCAGATCCTGATTTGTAGTGCAAGAGTATAGAGTTGTGCTATTGCGACCGGTATGGCTCGTCTCGTGGACAGAAGTATCCTAATAATTACTCCGCTTGTCGATTCTAACGCAGCAGGACCTTCATATCGCACTGGCTTCCCACTTTTGCAAAAGAGAACCCCCAAATAGAATTCATCGTGTTGAACCGGCCGGGTCACCATCCGATTTTACGAGGCCGCTACATCAACGGTCGCGAAAAAGTAATTTGCGTGCGAAACATGACTGCTCGTGAAATCCAAACAAAAGCAGAATTACTGCGAAATGCAAGTGGTATGAAATTGAAAAGATTTGACACGCATGTTGAAAGTAAAAACGCTAGCGTTCGAGGAATTTGGAGTCCATTTCATGTTACCCAGGAAAATCGTCATATTGTATAGGAATTTCTCTTTTGTGGACATTGTACAAGGGATATTATATGCTTTAATTGAAAAAAGAACGTACATGAGGTAAATAAAGCAAAAATTACACACACACGCAAAAAGATGCCCCATCCCCAAAAGGTAAACAAGGTGTGACAGTAAATAAAACGGAATCATTTCCCAATGGCTTTTCGAAGCAAGTCTAGTAAAATTAGATCCATCTCGCGTAGTCCTTCGTATTTGGGCGATTCTAGTTTTATTGGCTTGCTTATGACTGGACGAGTTTCATTCGAATCGCCCGTGTTCAGCCTCGCCATTAGACTATCCATCGGTGCTCTTTCCTCCGCCAGTGACCGTTTCTGCAAATCGTCGTTTGACAACACTTTTCTCAGATTCGGTTTCATGTTCGGGGAAAGTTGAGTTGAAACGGTTCTTAAAGGAGGCTTTTGGAGAATCTGTTGGAGGAGAAAGGTTTGATTTGAAGGAGGTGCAGAGGAGGGTTGTTCAACTGGTCTTTTGAGAATCTTGTATTGTGGTTGTTTCTTTGTGGAAATGTTTGGACTTGTTACGGGTCGAGTGGACGATCCCACGGTTGCCATACTACTGACAACTTTAGTGCCATTCGACGATCCGTTGCGGAGAAGCCCCAACAAACTACCCGGCATGCCCAAATCCAAATTTGGAGAGTGGGGTTTTGTATGGATATTAATGGGGGGACTTGGGCCTCGTAACTTTTCAAGTAGGAATTTTCCATTTGGAGGTTGGATAGGCAGAGATGCACAGACAAGGGTTTTTAACCTCTGCGCCGAATCAATTGTAGAAGACTGTATTTCCAGAGAAACAGTGAGAGGTTTTTCAGGCGTCGGGTTGTTTTCAATTTGCTGTCTTCGGAGATCTCTTTTATATCGTTTGAGCTTATTTCGAAGAAGCCTTCAAGTTTAGAAGTTTGCAGCATGAGAAAAATACGTGATGAACGGGGCGACCATGTAATATTTAGTTGAATTCTCACCGTTGACTGGTGTTTTGTCTTGTGGATCGGAGGGAAGATCTGCAATTTTATGCCAACTAATTTTCTAAGAAGTCAGCGGGAGACAAGGATGAACTTGTCCTACGCTGATTTCTTTTCTTGTGCGAGGCGAGAACTTTGTATCTGTGGGTACATTTTTGATAACGTACAGGCGAATGTCTTGGCCCCGAATGGTTTTGTCTACATACTGGGTGGAGTCGGCAAGACTGGATATATCGAAATCAGTCTCTTCGAGACACTGCGAGTCGGTGGATGTGACCAAGTTGGGAGACACGTACTTCTCTCACGGCACAGTCCAAGTCGAGCTCGTCCTGGTTGATCTTTCCTTTTGGAAATCCCCAGCCCGAGTTTGATTTCCAGCCCTTAACAAGAAGAACCTGTTGATATTAGCCAAGGAAGTGGACGGACGGGCGACGAACAGAATCCAGCTGTGGATTGAGCAAAATAGCACCGCGAACAGGGACTTTGACCTTGTAATCGATAAAAGTAGCAAATGCTCGGTCGAAGCGGTCTTCCCAGTGTCCGAGACTTTTGCAGTGGGAAAACAAAAGCCGGGCAAAGGCACGCAAGGTATACGCAGGCAGCGCAGGCAAACTATCGCGGACAAAATCTTCGTAAAACCAATGCGCCTGTTCAATCTGGAAGCAGATCCGTTCGGGCGAACGTAACTCTGCGGGCGGCAGGTTGACGATAAAGCGGCTGGCGATCAGCGGCCGGCGCGCGGAAGAGCGATTTGGTACCAGCAAATATCGTCGAGGATTTCCGGAGGCGAAAGACCTGAAGGAAAAGGCAGCAGCGAGTCCATAAACAAGCAAGAATAGCGGAAATAAGTGAAAGGGTAGATCGTGGGTGTGGGTGGTGGATGTGACTATAGCCCGTGGACTCCTCTACTTGTCCTACGGTTGTATCCATACTCTGATTTATCTATAGATTTATCCAATAAGCTGATATTTCTGCTTTGCGGGGAAAGCTGCTCTTCAACGAGGTCAGGATCATACTTAACTCTTTGTCATGCCATGTTTCCATTGAGTCTGTTATATCTTGTAGAAACTGGTGACTTTGTGTTCTGACTAATAAACCTAATAAAACATTGGAACCTCGATCTGTTCACTGATTCGAGACTTTTACTGATCCACGCTCAACATTATTATTTTTTATTCTCTGCCTTTAACTCTCCTCCTTCCTGCTACCATTGCCTTTTTAAATCTTCTCCCTCACTGCTGCCACAGCTCTCTTAATTGACTGGTGATAGGATTAATCAAATTTATCCGACAGTCGTATTGACCTCCTCGAACCTGCGAGTCCTACAAATCCACGACGTTTAATGACACTTCAGCAGTGGAATTTCAGAGAGTCGGCAGAAATTGTCAGCACACTAACTTGGTTTTGGTGCTGGATGAGACTTCGATTGGATACTCTAGCGTAGGTACCTAGAAGAGAAGTAACTACGTACATTGAATATCTGATGAAAGCCTAGCCTGCTAGTCAGGCTAGGCGCTAGTTATATACAAATCAGCACATATGCACCCTACCGTCATTTGCCTCTTTGCCTCCCTGTGACGTACCCGGCGGCAAATCCTAGGACTATCCTGGATGGGCGAGGCCATCTGGCGGCTTCTCATGACGGTTCCTTAAGTTACCCCCAATGGTTGGGTGGTGAATGTGGCGACCTGGGGGTTCACGTTAGTACAGGGAATCTTCGAGTTCCCACAGAAATGATCGACTGATTTAATTTCACCGTCAAATGGAGTAACCGATTGACATTCTTTATGGAGCTTATTTACAGACGGTTCACAAGGATTATATCACGGACACGTTGTTCCTACTGAGGTATAAACGCTTATGAACAAGTGTCTACACTTGAGTACAAAAGATGTATCAGTCTACCCACCTATACCTCCATGTGAACAATATGAGAGTATAGGTAAGTATGACTGGTGCCTATTTTCAGACCATTAATAAACATTTGTCTCGTCTGCTAAGAGATATTTATTATGGTAATTATGTATATTGTTTACAATTATGGTTCACATGGTCTGCAAGTTCCAAGACTCCTCATTATTCACAGTATTCATGCTATTTTATAGAAATCAATGCTTTATCCTACTCCAAAGACTCTTATCGCTAATGAAGAATATAAATTTTGTCTCCCAAGGAAACCCATGCTAGCGCACAAAATCAGGATTGAACTGAGCACTATACCCTGCACGTCCAACTCCCTTGATATTCACTCTTTCGTCATGCCGCAGGAGCTGTTCAACCCTCTTCTTTTCAGCAGTCTCACGTGCAATTCTGTCTGCGCGGAGTTTTTCAATGTCGAGGGAAGACGATTCTTTGGTGTGGTGATTCTTATTTTTTGAAGGAAGCCTCGATGAAAGGTTGAACTCTGGTGATTTTGAAGTATGTCGACGTTCAAGATCTCTGCGCTGCCGTTCATGGCGATGACGATCTCGACTTTTACGGCGTTCTTCTCTGAATTGATCATCTCTCTCCTCAAGGCGTCTCTGGTGGTAATCCTTCCTGCTAAAATCTCTCTCATCTCGTCTCAAATGTTCCTCCTTCTCTCGTTCGTCTTCTTCAATTTGTCTCTTTTGCTTCAAAAATCCATTTACTGCACTTAATGGATCATAAAAAGATATATTCCGATGTTGTCTCTCCCATCTTTGTTCTTTTGTTCGTTTCTGTTCTGACGATTCAAGATCCAGTGATGAGTACCAAGGTTTCATTTCTGCAAACTCATTATCATAAATCAATCGAAATGAGCGTACCTTTTGCCGGACGGCCCAGCCTCATAGTTATTTGACTATCCCATTTCTCATCTTCGGCTTTCTTCTCAGCTTGTCTCTCAGGATTCTCGTAATCCTTCTTCCCGACCGCAAGCTTCTGATTCTTAGGCAGTTCTAGAGTTGATAAAGTACCCCATCCTCGAGATCCCCCCAAAAGTTGATGTGACTTTTTATCAAACCTGGAGTACGTTTATCTTCAAGCCCGGCAGTGTCATCCACCCTCTTTCGCTTCTTTTCAGATAGAAAAGACTTTGAGGCTTGCTTTTCAATGGAATTTGGTTGTTCTGCCAGACTTTCTGCCGCTCGAGTTCGTAAAATGTTGAGGCGATGTTCTTTATCGGCTTCTTGCATTCGATATTCTTCATCTTCCTCCTTCTTTCTCGCGGCTTCTTCATCCGCGCGGACACGAGCAATGTTGTCCTTGTTGTACACTGCATATTAAAAGATATATAAATAAACAGAGATACCATTCCAAGATTTATGGTGGAGGATGTTGAGAGGCATGTTGTTGGAGTTAAGGTCACGAACGATAACATAATCCAAAGATACTATTATACATGTTTATTCGGGACAAGAACTTATGATTCCATAATATCTGGTTGCTCTTTTTCAACAAAGGTAACTTTTTGGCTTGATTTTTCCCAGTATCCTGTCAGTCGAAGTTTGAATTGGGCGAGCGCAATCCCAAACAACTTGAGCAACTGTGTTTGATTGCTGTCCAGAGGTTTTCCTTCCGTACAGACAATAAAATCCTCCAAAAGGGTAACTACTCCTTTCTCTAAAGCTGTAGTCATGCCCAACTTGCGAAATGTAGGTTCCATCTGAGGAGATACAAGAGCATCTTCTTCGCTGAGAACTTGCCCACCTTGCAAATATAGAGGTCCTTTACCAACAATGATTGTTCGAGGGCTAATGATACCAGCACGGGCAAAGTCAGTGCGTACGAATGAATCGAACCAATCGATGACCGTTTGTGGGGAACGCGAGGTGAGCAATAAACCAACATCTCCCACCAATAGCTAAAAATAATAAGTAAAACAATTTTGAAAATCCCAAGTTTACCTTTGAAAGCTTACAAACATTGTTCTTCACTTCATCTTGAGGTGTTGTGCCTAAAGCTTTCGCCATGACTTTTGTCCGACCGAAAAATATTCGACTGTCCTTCCATTCCATGCGAATCTCTTTCAGGGTATTATTCCGCATATTGTCTACAGAGAAAACCCAGCACTGCATGTAAATTAGACCATCGGCATAGTATAATATGAACCAACATAGTCATGCACATCGATAGTAGTCCGAACCAATGAAAAGAGATTTTCCTTTCCTTCCCGGCCTTTTTTCTCTGTCTTTGTTAAAGAAACTACCCTCGATGTTGGCAAGACTCATCGGTACAGGGAAGACTCATACCAAGTTTCGACCGTTTCGATTTGGGCATATTCAAATTGTGTAGAGTAGATTCTAGTCATTCTACCATGCGACCATGGAATTTTTCTAAACCCTCTCACGTGAATTAATATCAACTCCACCATTCGGTCACAAACCGATACGATTGATTCGATTGGGGGTTTGAGGGAATCATTGGGATAATGTTGAATATCATGGAATATGTGCTTCGGACGTTTTACAAGACTACGGGATGGAACTATGACAATTCTTATTCGAACTTGACTGCAACATCGAAAGGCGCTTTGAATCCTTTGATACGCAAAGTTTGGGACTAAGACTTTAGCTCTCCTTGACTTCTCTATTCCCAATGGCATGGATGTCAATGTCTCTTCATATCCGTCTGAAAATATGGTTTCTTCGGCACAAATTAATGCTTTGCCAAATCTCGATGGGTCTTTGGCATATCTCTCCTGTACACGATCATTAAACGAGCTTCAAAAATCGGAAAAGGTGGAATTGCGAAATGTTATAGATGGATATCGGATAATTGGTCCTTGTTTCGATGTTATTGACAACTTTGGCCCGAAAATCAGGACGTCGTCTGGTTGTAGAGGCATATGCAATCATATTGGCATCTAGCTCTGATTCTATAGATTCATTAATGTATGGCCGAGTATTTCTGCTGGGGAAAAGAGTGGAGGCGCTCTATGCGGGGAGATTGTCGCCGATCACCCAGGTCTTATTAACATGTGTAAGCGATAAACGGCTTTACAATGGAGGAACGGTATGTCAATAAGCATGAGGAATATATTATTGACATAAATAAGCTAACAGCAATTCTGCAAAGAGACTCTGGAAGACTGTTTACTGAAGGTATCTACAGTACTGATGAAGCAATGCTCGGTCTACGCGGCTTGTGGAATTTTAGATCCGATCCTCGAGAAGCAATTCAATCAACTAGTGGCATCTCTGAGGACATGGATTTGTCGGGACAGTTAAGTATCGGTGCAGAAGTTTATTACGGTGCTTTGCATAAAAGTGGAGGAGGTAAGATTGCAACTGTACTTCAGTGATATTCACAAGAAGTATCCACCGGTCTAAGATATACAACACTTCGAAGTCAGTCAAAGACTCCCATCACTATGACAATGACACTAAACCCATTGATGGGTCATTTCTCAGCCACATACGCTAACAAGGCTACCCGAGACACCTCACTTTGCTCACGCATCAATTTCAACCTATTTTCCTATCAAAGTGACTTGACTCTCGGTTGTGAATTATGGCAAAGAGATGGCGAGGAGATCACTGGCGTCTTAAAGGCTCGTATTGACAGCAACATGAATACTGGATTGGCCTGGGAAGGGAGGATGAAGAAAGTGTTGATAAATTTTGGAGTAAGCATGGATTTAGCGAATCACAAATCGCCTTTTGGAAATGTAGGATTGGAGATAAGATATATGTCTTGAAATCCTTTATTAGATAGGTACCTTGTCAATGCACTTCTATATATTCTTCAATATCAATTCATGCCCCTTCTCAATAGTTTTCCCGCTTACACAAGTATTACATTAGCCTTGCCTCCCTTAGGGGCCTGTAATTGAGCATGACGAACAGTAGTTTGGTTATACCTTTTCGTTGATGGAGCCAATATCGGCGAGCAACATGGCCATTGAAATGATTTTAAAGGCCCGCTGTGAAGCCTCGTCAGCTCGGTTATCACCCCCTCTAAACATCCGTTTCAAGGCCACACGTACGAGGTCGATGTGGTCTGATATAAATGATCCAATGTGTTCTTTCATAATTCGGTGTTGTGGGCCAAGCGTCGTTCCTAATGATACGACAACAGCGAATACAGGAGCTATCGTCTGGGTGTACATCAGTGACCGTTTTCTATCAGTGGTGTCTGCGTAAATTAATACCATATATCAGAGTAAAAAATACCTTGAAGGTTCGATAGATCTACGCTGTGAATTGGAACTATAGATTTCATGACGTCAAAGAATCCTGATCGAAGCAATTGCCTGGATCCGACCGGAGATTTTGAAACTGATAAAAGTATGTCCATCTTTGTCTCATATCCTCCAACATCAACAGAAATGTCTAAACGAATTATGACTGTTATGCAAGATCAGAGAAATACCATATCCATCAAAGTTCTGAACATCCCATTCCCGACAATCCCTCAGAGATTTGATGAAATTTTGAAGAAAATTGTGACGGGTAAGGTCTTCAAAAATACGATCGACTTTGAAGTGTTGAGCTGTGTCGACAATATGACCAAGAAATAACAATGCCATAAACTGTGCAGCTCCCTCGTTATATAAAATATCTTGACAAACAATCTCAACAAACCGATCGCTACAAATCCCAAGTAACTCGAATTTTTTGTCAGGCGAGGAAGTTCTGAAGATGAAATATGATGCGGTGTAAAGATTGTATTTCGCATCTGCCGAGGTCCGGGAATTGCACGCAGCTAGTGAGACAGCTTTGAAAATATCCATGATTGGATTATTCGCGGGTTTATTATGATTGTATTTTTCTGAATATCGACCTAGATTTGCAAGGGTACTTGATGCAATATCGATCAGGGAATTATCGAGTTCGGAAAGGTGAATGATTTTTGGAATTACGAGATATAAAATACTCGAGACGAGTTCTTCCTTCGCCCCAATTTCGACATTGTCATGGATATTCGAATCAATGATTATCCCGAGCAGACGGGACCAGGCAGTTGACGCCTGGATAGTGTGGGACTTTGCCAGAGCAAAGACGTTGCGGAGCGTGAGAGCACTGATGAATTTGGCTTGAGATGACTTTTCCAGTTGAGGATTGGAAAGTTTCCGTAAATCGTTGATTTTATCCCATGCTTCAATATCAATGATAGGCACACCCTCAGCCGTTCGAGTGATACAGCTGGAATAATCCTGATGTGCTAATTCTGGTGGGAAGGAAATGGCTTCCATCATCATTTTGGAGAAATCGAGGAAATCTGTGACCTCTGAGATCTTCAAGCTCTGTTGTCGGGTCATGATTTGCAATTGTTGTGACGAAGGTGGAATCAGATACCGAATGATTCGATCTACAGCACTGACAAACCCTTGACTAGTCGTTGAACGAATCTCAAGCGAAAGCATATCTAGCAGAATGCTTCGCTGGTGGAGTAACAGTGATCCCGCACGAACTGTTTCGAGAATCTTGTCAGAAGTTGATTCTAAAGAAACATTAATCAAGTCTTGAATAATTGTCTCAAAAGGCAAAGATGACAGGCCAACACATAGCTGTTCGTAAATCCGAGCCTCGTGACTACGAAGGAAATCTAGTGTAGATAAACTAGATAATTCCGAACGACAGAGGTGATTCAAAATCTGCCATGAAATATCTCGAACATAATGCTCTTCGAAATCTTCAGCAACTTCGTTCCATATCTCAGGCGATTCAAGATTTAAACCCACTAATTTGAGAATGCAATGAAGGCCCGAAATTCCCGACTCTTTGGTATTGGAACCGAGTTCAAGGGGAGTTGGATAAAGTCCAGTTACGTTATAACCGAGTAAGAAATGGGAAATCGTAGGATTTTCCCTGTCTGTTTCCAAAATACGATCAAGACCAAATAATAAATGTTCTTTAGGAGTTTTTCGTCGGCCATAGACCGATAAACATTCTCTTGAAATGTTGTCATTCCAAGTCATATTTTCGGTGTTTAACTTATCCATGAATCCGAATTGAATACGCCTCGATTCATCTGCCGTTGCGAACAAGTCTACGAATTTATGCTGTTGTTTTGCTGCTCGAGCTTCGTGTGTTGATACACCCACAAGGATGTCCATTGCTGCTGAGGAAATTGAATCATACCGAGAACCAAGGTATAATGCGATATGTACAATTACTTCGTTTCGATAAGCGAGTACGATCTCGAGGTCTTCGGAAATTACTGCCGCGGTTATTGGGCCCGAGAGCGATCTGGAGTTAATCTGAGGAAGGACAATTTCTCTGAATGGATCCTGGTAAGAAAGAAGGAAGTAGAGGATGTCTAGAGCATCTTTAACACAAGAGACTAGAGGTGACCGGTCAAGTTGTTCCTCTATCCTATCGATACCAATTGTCAAAACATCTAAAAATGCTGAAAATAGGTCCCTGCTCATGAGTAATTTAAAGAGCAATGATCCAGGATGATGGCAAAGGTACTCGTCATAGGTCTTTCCAGAAACTATTGAGTCTAGATCGATGCCTGGTAGATCTGCAAACTTGAAAATGCGCAGGTCTAACGACTTGAGACATGTGCGAATGATTCTTATGCTTAAAGCGCCGAGGTCAGTCTGCGTAGGTTCGTGTGAGTCCAAAGGAAAAGGCAGTTGAAGCGCCGAGTCAATCGCAATCGCAAACACAAAATCCAGATACGGTTGGATTCCCGTAGATCGAGTCGTATCTCCCAACTGATCCGGGAATGGCAATTGTAATTTCCCATCAACCGCAATTGGTTCCAACAAAACATCCAGCAATTCCAGAAAAGAATAAACTTCTATTGTGGAATGAAATAACCACATCAAATGTGGGGGGCCTGTATTGGGCTCATTCCGATTTCGTAAACGAACCGATGCAAGAGGATATTTTGACGCGGGAAGTTGATTGAGTGAACCGAGAACCCATTGGTCAAGTACACTCCATATTAAATGCCGTTCTTCGATACTCGAGTGTCGAGCAAGTATCCGAATACAGTTAAATTTTCCGGCAACCAAGTCGGAGGGTAATTTACAACTCAACAGATCAAACAAGATTCTTAGGATTCCCTGGGATGGAGCTGTTGTCTGCGTGCTCTGAGATTGGTTATTCAGAGATGTTCTCGCATCCTCGCAGTATGTCAATATCACCGCAATTAAATGCAAATATGATCCAATCAACTTTGTGCTTTCACCGTCCAGTTCTGTGTTCTCTCTAAGCGGTATTATACTACCATGAACAGCCATCGGAGGGCGTAATTGATTCGAGTAGTAATTCAATGCGTCGAGGGTATATTGCCATGAAAGAATCATTCCCGGACGATTTTTGCTTCCGTCAATCATATGGGGATCGGAAAGTAAACGAAACACCGCTTGGGCAGACTCGGCTCCGTGTGATAAAGAACATAACAATTCGGTGAACGACCAAATCATCATGGGTGTATGTGACTGCGCTGCCCATAATAAAAATCCAAAGAAATTACCATCGTGATCTCGCCAAATATGGGATGCGCTGTCTAGTTGGCATTCATATAACGATGCGATGAGAAGGAAGAAAGTTTCCAAGTCGTAATTCTGACGGGATTCTTCTTCAGTAGATGAAGGGGATGGGGACGGCCGTGATAACTCATTGTCTTCTTCGGCAAGTCGTAATTGTTTCAGGATATCGGCTAAATTGTCCACAAAATCATCGACGAAAACTTTGAATTGTAGAAGTAGCAAGTTTGTAATCTCAGGAATATGAGAAAGAAATGAGACTCCAACTGTTTCAGGAAGGTTTATGAGCTGTCGCTGGTCGATGAACTTGCTCCAACTTATTCTAGGCAAAAAATGTATCGATGGATCTCTGTAGAAATTGAGAACGAGGGATATCGCGTAGTCGAATATTCCAGATTTGATCGCCATGATCGTGGGTTCGCAAATATCTCTCAAGTAGTTAAAGTCTTTAGCAAACTGAATATCTTCTTGGCAAAATCCATTAAAGAGAGTGAACCAAACGACCGATACAAATTTGCAAGCAATGCTAGAACATTCTTTCGCCAATTTCGCAGATATGGACGTTTGTACCTGTTTGTAAATTCTTCTCATTTCCTCTGTTGTTTTCTTTTGAATATAAGATACTTTCTCGCGCGGTGTCAAATTTTGGATGTATGACATCAAAGACGGAAGGACACAGACTGTAGCTGGGTCAAATAGATCCTTGGTCGAGAACCAATTGAACATGAACTCAAAGTCCAAAACTTGAGTCACAGAACATTCTGCGCCAAAGAATAACAACAAACCCAGAGCTTGTTGTTCCTTGCGTAGCAAATTCTTCTGTAATGTGACATCTTCCGATAAAGAATCAAATTCACTGAATCCAAGCATTGCTGTTCGTCTCTCTGATTCGGCTATATCGCTAAACAAGTTTGTTATTGAATCCATCCCTTCGATACACCTCTGAATAAACGTCCTGCCCTGTTTTGCAGAATATAATTTCGCTATAAATTTGTCTATCACAAACCTGACTTCTTTATCTATATCTTGTTGTGAAAAAATACGGAATAGGAGGACTAGGCATTCGAGTATATACTGCCGGCGAGAAAAATGTAGAAAGGTTGCGCTTTGTAGAACTGGTCGATCGTATGCTTTTGACTGTTTGGTCCCATGAAGTATAACAGTCGCCGCAATGACTTCATCAAGATTCAAGCGATCGGAGAGGTAGAGGACTTGGTTGATGAATTCGGTATTTAATTGAAATTCCTGGTCATCGACTTGAACCTTTCCTGATGATCAATGCTTGCTATTCAAGGTGGGAAAGTCTACCTTCTTGAACTTTTTTTCTCGAAAAATCATTCTTTTGAGGATGGTCCAAAAAGTTTGCGAGATGGTCTCGATATGGTTCCAAGAACTGGTGTAGGGAGGACTCGGAAAATACTGCACCTGAGGCAAGTTCCAATAAAGTTTCGTGAAGCGGTCGATAAAACTCTGCTGACCATTGCCGCGAATTGGCTGCAACGCCAGAGCTCATCGAGAGGTTGCGAAAAATATAAACTTTGAGGTTTGTCGATGTTGGTTGGGGTTATTGACGTGGAACTTTTGGTGCAAACTTTCCCCCACAGCAAGTATTACCCAATTGACAAAGAGATTGGCAAGAGCAATTGTTAAGAAAAAATCTAGATATATTGATATTTATTCTAATGACTTGTTAAATTTTGTGTAGAATTATGGCGTCTGATAAGACCCAAAGGACAAAAAGAGACTAGACGATCTAAAAAGGAATCTTACAAGGGGAATATGAGCAATAATGACATAACGGGCGAAAAGTCTAGCTAGCAAAACGTCATAAGAGGGATAACCATTCTATCATGTGTGATGTGTGTGGCGCGAAAATGATATAGTAATCTTTTGGAAAAGGGGTCTCTTGTTTGGTTTTTCCTTTAGTCAGAGTCTAGATTTCTATAACCGACACGGCTATTTCTTAAACCTGTAGGTGCTTGCTAGTAGGACAGGTGAATAATGCTCTATCCATCCAGCAAAGTAATCTAACAATCTGTTTTCTCGTTTTTATCCAAGTCGTCTAAGTCTGCAAAGCTCGACAACTGCAGCCTACGTGTTACATTGGCGACAACACAGGATTTGAACCCGCGCGGGAAAATCCCATGAGATGTGGGACAAGAATATTACAACGAATATGCTGAGAATAACAGATGGTAGCCAAGACGCGACTAATATATATGGAATAGTATAGCACATTCATATATGCTTTACCAAGAGTCATATAAGTAGTTTGGAGGGCAGTAAGGCATTATAGGAGGCTCAAAGAAGAGCCAGTTAGCGGAGTTAACTTAATACGCTAGTCAAGCTACGAGCGATCATACGAACCAACTAGATGAGAATTCCTTGTCTGCCAGATCATGGGATGAAAAGGAAGAAAGGGAAAGCTGTATGGAGAGTTTGGAGGCGTTAGCATTTCCGCCCCCGCTCTATTCCAGTACGGCACAAATACACTGCAACTAGCCGGGTGACACTAGAAGGCAAGACTCTGCGATAATTCAGGAAGTTCTGTTTCGGTATTGGTAATGCATCGGAGGGTTTGCTGTGATAATGCAATAATCTGATTTTCTATTTGTAAATGGAAATTGTTGAGGTATCTGGTACTGTTTACATTATTAGCGGTGAGGGTTGACACACAGATCTACTGTCTGAAGAGCTAGGGTTCTGTTTGGCTTTTGATGATGTCGAGAAAAAGAAATGGGTTATATTCTGCTATCTAAGAAACGGAAAAGCTGCCTAGCTATATATTCCTGCTGAGCACATCCTCTACGCTGGCAGAAAGTTTAACTCGACAAAAAAGGAAGAACAGGAAGTCACAAGCCCCTGGAATCTACCTAGTGACTCAGTGCTCCGCATACTCCCGACTATCGAGGATGCCGCTATCCGAATCTCGCTAAAAAAAGGTCATGCGAAAAGACTAAAACTAAAAACAGACTTGTTCTGCTATTTTGGTCCGGAGAGCGAAACAGGCGAGATCGTCAGTTATAGATGTGCAGATGCACTGTATGCTATCAGAACCGCGAATGCTCCTCTATCCTGGCAACCTGGTTGGCAATGCTCCACTATTCTGGCAGAAGGGCACAGCCTCAGACACTACACTAAATTGGATATACAGGTTGATGCAGGGCAGCCACCAGCCAGCGAGGCAACCGACAAATTGGCAGAGATCGTCATGCTGCCTTAATTTCGCCCCACTAATTACAAATACCCAGATCTCCCTTTATCCTCGATTCTTGCTCTCCCTTTCCCATCATGGCTGCAGAACCAGAGAAACGCCATGACGGTCCAGTTCAATCCTCCCTCGAGGTGGGCACCACCAGCGACATCCCGCAATCCTGGTACAGCCGCTTGCTCAGCGATTTCCGTCCAATAGAAAGAGACGAAAGCGAAGGTTCGGTCGAGGCTCCGCTTGCGAGGAAACTCCAGGGCCGCCATATGCAGATGATTGCCATTGGAGGAAGCATCGGCACAGGCCTCTTTATCGGCTCAGGTGCTTCGTTAAGCCAGGGCGGACCATTGGGACTTCTTTTGAGTTTCATGATTATTGGAATTATGATGTTTTGCGTGGTCAATGCTTTGGGCGAACTCGCAGTTCGCTTTCCCATTTCTGGCGGGTTTAATATTTACTCGACTCGTTTTATTGATCCTGCGTGGGGTTTTGCAATGGGCTGGAAGTACCTTTTCGCTTAATTGAAACATACTGAACGTCTAGTTATGCGTTGCAATGGCTCGTCGTGCTGCCGCTCGAACTTACCGCTTCTGCCCTGACCATTAGATACTGGCACTCCACCATTAACGTAGGCGTCTGGATCACCATCTTTCTAGCCACTGTCATTTCAATCAATTTAATCGGCGTTAAGGGCTACGGTGAAGCAGAATTTGCATTTGCGATCATCAAGGTGGTTGCTGTTGTCGGTTTCATCCTATTTGGTATACTGTCGTGTCTCTTTCCCTCATTGACTTTAAGGAATCATCTACAATGTCGGAGGCACCCCACACGGTAGTTATATCGGCGGGAAACTCTGGAGAGACCCAGGTCCTTTGGCAAATGGATTCAAAGGCATTTGTGCCGTCTTTGTAAATGCTGCATTTGCATTCGCCGGCACAGAACTCGTAGGTTTAGCTGCAGCCGAGGCCGCAAATCCTCGAAAATCTCTTCCAAAAGCCATCAAACAAGTGTTTTGGCGTATTACGCTGTATTTTTTCCTTCCATGCTAAACCTAATTGAAAGTTTCTACATCATTTCATTGTTTATCGTTGGCCTTATTGTTCCATATACCGACAATCGTCTTTTAAATCCGTCTTCTTCTGTTGATATCAACACTTCCCCATTCGTCATCGCGATCAACAATGCTGGAGTTAAAATTCTCCCGGATATTTTCAACGCTGTTATCTTGGTCGCTGTTCTATCTGTCGGGAATTCCTCAATCTACGCCTCCTCTCGAACATTGACTGGTCTTGCAGATCGCAGTCAAGCCCCTAAAATCTTTCGCTACGTAGATCGAAAAGGAAGACCATTGGTTTCCCTCGCTTTATCCAGTGCCCTCGGATTCATCGCATACGTCAGTTGCTCAGATAAAGGACCCAAAGTCTTCACTTGGCTTCTCGCTCTCTCCGGTCTCTCAAGTCTATTCACTTGGGGAAGTATCTGCTACGCACACATCCGCTTCCGCTCCGGCTTCGCTTATCAAGGTTATTCCCTAGATGAACTCTCTTTCAAATCACAAGGTGGCCTCATTGGATCATGGATCGGACTAATGATCAACATTCTTTGTCTAATTGCCCAGTTCTACACTGCAGTTTGGCCCATTGGTGGAACCCCAAATGCAAAGAGTTTCTTTGAAATATATCTGGCTGCACCAATCATTCTTGTGTCTTTCATTGCTTGGAAAATCGTCAAACGAACGAAATGGGTCTCTCTTAATGATATGGATGTTGTTAGTGGTTCGAGAGCGTACACTGCAGAAGACCTAGAAGAGGAAAATAATACTCCAAAGAATGGCTTTGGAAGGGTATCTGGATTGTTGTGTTAAATTCTTGCATTATTTTTGCCATTGCAAATGTAAACGTAGATAACTTCCTAGCTATAGCTTCAATTGCTCGTGTTTTCCGTGTACTTGTCAGTCTGTTGACATTCATTATTCAGATTATTATTTTGCCAATGTGCCTACTCAACTTTAAAGGCAATTAGACCATAAAGAACACAGCCTCAATTTTAACACATGTTTTTTGTTAGCTTCTACTCTTACATCGAAACATAGCAAAAATTATTGATTGACTTTGTTATATTTGCAGACATACCGCATATCTTGCCCGGATGAATACGGGATATAATAATTCCTACCAGGTGTAAGGATATATACCCTTTTGGTATATTTTACTAGTACGGCAAGGTGGCTTGACGGGAGGTATATAAAGGCCCAAGTTAGATATTCCTAGCCAAATACAAATACTTAGGCTTGTTATAGCATTTGGTCTTAAAGTTGCGAAAAATCAACTGGGCATTCATGATTCCAAAGACCACAATTGTACTTTTGACGTGGTGTCTTTCTCGGCTTAGTGGTAGTGTTTGAACGTTTGATGGTTTATGGTGCCGCCATTGCTGGCTTGCGGTATTTATTTCCTTTAAAGTATGGGTCTGACTGGAGAGATATACATGGTACAACTTCAAAGAAACCTTTGAAAATCACTGTGTAGTAAGTGCGGTAAATGGAACACTATGACACAGATTTCTCTTCCCCGTTAAGTGATTTAGAAATGAAGATGCATATCATTGGGTCATGGTAGCCTCAAGTCAAAAAGTTCTACAGTAACGAATGTTTAGGATTGGCTTGTTTCTCATGAATATTCAAAGACTGCGAGAGAATTCAGTGTTGTCAATGCAAACACATTTCGACCTATCGATTTAGACGCAGAATACTCCATTGGAGAAGTCGAACGATTAAAAGACGAATCATCTGTTCGCTGGCTTCCTTCTAATGGTTCGCTTTTTCTCGGTTCTCAATAACTTGAAAGAGGAAACACATTGGATTTATCATCGCGGTCATATATTATCCATTTCGCACGATGACAGTCAAAAGAATTCATCAAGCGGGTTAACATTAATTCACACGCCGAAACAAAGAGATAAAACCATGGAATCACTCAAAATTTCTTGTGCGGGGCGAACACCCAATTTTTTACAATCTTTTGTAATGGAATGTCGAGAACAATTAGTGGCCAAGGAAAGAGCTAAAACCCAGATTTATGCTGCTATGGATAGTTGTTATTGGTCTCGATTGAAAAGTAAAACTTAAAGACCAATTGAGAGTGTTATTCTTCCTCTGGGAATGGAGAAAAATATCCTTTCAGATGCAGATCGTTATCTCAGTCAAGACGCGGAAATATGGTATGCCAGACGAGGTATTTCCTTCTGTGCAGATATTTAAAGAATAATTTAGGTTTACCATATCGACGGGGGTATTTATTTTACGGGCCACCAGGAACTGGGAAAACCTCTCTGGCCATGGCTCTAGCCGGCCACTTTAATTTAAAAGTTTGTGTTCTTAGTTTGAATATGGGAGACATGTACGATTCATACCTTTCCAGATTATTTGCGGAAATTCCTTCAAGATCGTTGGTTATTATAGAAGATATCGATGTTGTCACTACAGCTCGAGATGATACCGATACAGACAAAATGTTGTCATCGATGAGTGCCAATCAAGTAGTATCGCTGTCTGCTCTTTTAAATGCAATAGATGGAATTGCAGCAGCCGAAGGCCGACTTTTAGTTATGACTACAAAACATCTCGAGAAGCTTGATCCTGCGCTGATTCGTCCAGGTCGTTGTGACCTTCAATTCGAATTCAAATTAACAACCCGCGACGAAATATACAGGATATTTGAACGATTCTATTTCAACGTGGTGAGCAAAGTGGAATTGCCAAACTACGCTAGACAATTTGCTGATCTAATGCCAGAACAAATATTAAGCATGGCTCAGCTTCAGGGATTATTGCTCCAACATTACGATAGGCCTGACGCGTTGATTTCACAGACTCCGACTTGGGTTGAAGAAACAAAAGAACAGATGGCAAGAGACGAATCGTTTAGGAAAGGGAAAGAAAAGAAAAAAGAAGCCGAGGCCAAAGCCAAGGCTATGAATGCCGCAGTTGCTGCAAACATGAAATTTGCGTCGGAAGGAAATAAAACAAGCGGGGATCATGATCAGGGTGACAAACAAAAGGATCCCTCTGATGCCTGAATGTCTGAGTAATACAAGTACGCCAAATCTCGATTGAATGTTGGCCATGGACGACTTTGTTCTGAAGACAGTCGTGTTTCTGCTTTTGTGGCAGGCAAAGGCTATGCAAGCGTGTTTTAATGATGCAGGCTAGTAATTTATCTATTTAAATGGCCATGCAGTGTTCAAGGATCTCGCTGTCCTGCAAGTTGTGTTGGCCTCGGGCTTCGGAGGTCTCAGAGCCCAATTTGTGGGAAATGATGCCCGGTCATCCAGGTTTGTGTGTTTTCCGCATTGTTCCCTTCAGGTCGTGCGGCCCAGCAGTAGCCCCGCCTTTTATTCTCTGAATATCCGGACTGCCACAGGGTGTATTCTTTTTTGGAGTTGACTCTTTGCAAGCCTCGCCTTTGTGTCCGGTATCCGCCTCGTATCCGGTATCCGCCTCGCCTTTGTATCCAGTATCCACCTCGTATCCGGTATCCGCCTCGCGAGTTATGGCGGCGCCCGTATTCATTGACCTCACAAGCATAGACAGCCCTGCAAGACCAGCGCGCCCGCACAGACACCAGCACCGCAGACCTCGCCCGCCACCGTCCGGCGTCGAAATAATCGACGTAGATGCGCTTCCCCCAGTGCGTCCGGTGCTTCGAGAACCACAGTTTGACGATATCTTCATCACCGGAACACGGAGGCTGCCCATACCAGAACGACAAAACATCAGAGAACCGCCCCGGTTCGGTATCCAGTTTCCTCAAGCCCTTCCACAACACCATTTCTTCAGAAACTTCCCCGCCCCCCAGAATCTAATCGATGCATTGACCGGTATCCCTCGTGGAGAAGACGTCCGTCGTCATTTTCCTCATCTTAGTGTGGCTGCTGGATTTTCAGTTTCATCCAGACATGTGCCCTATCACTTTGGTGGGCTCTTTAGGCCTCCAGGCCCCGAAGACATGAATTATCAGGCTGTTGCTGATGGTATCCCCCATCCTATATCCCATCACCAACAGTTCCAGATTACAAAAATCCCCCGCCTGCCGCGCTCGGCTATACCCGCTCTTTCAACGAGAACTCAACACTCACATGTCCTTCTTGTTCACACGAGCTCGGAAGCCATGGTGACACCAATACCGCCCAGAAAGCAGTCTTTGTAGGGAAATGCGGACATGTCTATTGCGGCCTCTGCGCTGCCAAGTTCAAATCAGAAAAAGCAAAGGGCGCAAAATCAATCCAGTGCCCGGTTGTCCACTGCAAAAAGATTGTCTCAGGGCCAAAGGGGCTGTTTGAGATCTACATTTGAAAACTTGTGCATTCTATGGGGTCTGGGCTTTTCCTTTTCTCTTTGTTAGGTTCACTGCATGGATGCATGGCGTCCCTCTTCTCATTTCTCTGTATGTTTTTGGGAAATAGAGTAATGTCGACAATATTTTGGGTTCGGCAAGATGATGGAAATGGGATTCTGTTCTGGAATACTGCAGTGTGAATTCATTTCATTTCCATCAACTGCTGTTAAAAAAGCATACTTTATTTTACCTCATGGAATATGAAAGTAGCCTAGGGACTCTATAATTTACAAGCAAAACTCCTACTTTCTCAGTTCCTGCTTGGGTGCTGCTTTTCTTCAAGAAACGCCGCAATTTTCTTCCACGATAGAAGCTTTGTCGGATCTCTGTTTTCATTCAGTAACACAATTTCAAGTTTTCCTGTCACAGTCTTTTCACAGTTATTACATATGAAATGGAGGTGACATGCCTTCTTTGGAAAGGGCTTTCCCAAAGTCCTTTGTTGACCTTCTCTCTGTACATTGGTTCTTAACTCGAGATAGTAATGATTGGCAATGTCCCAATCGTGTCTGGTTTTCAATTTGAATGTTGCGACAGATTCTTCAGAAATATATAAACTGACCGGAATTGCATTGGGATTTGACAAGGCATCAGAAATGCAAGTAGTGGAACAACGTCGAGTTGAAGTTTGCCAGATTCCACCAACGTCAAATCGATAGCTGAGAACTTGGTAAAGACTAATTTCAGCGGCAAGACATTTTACAATATGATAGTTTCCATCTACCTTGAAAGTAAAGTTGACATCTCGTCCAATGACTGCGTAAATCGGAGACGGTGCATTTGTGTGAACTGAAATAGTCAAGGAATGTTTGTGGGGCATAGAACTCCTGATCACCTTGTCGAATGTTTGATAATTTGCTGGGAACTCCGTCTGATGGGCTTGAAGTCGTCGAGTCTGTGCATAATGAACTTGGAGAGGAAGCCCTGGTAATTCAGGAAGAGAATTTCCTCGCATGTCTACTCGTGTGATACTGGGATAAAGGTAGTAGCTATTTGACATTACAAAAATCACTCACATATCATCGATAGACATACGCTATTGAAATATCAGAACGGCAAGTTGATGATGGAAGATATTCTACCCACTGGGTATTTGAAACCTTGGAAGTAGCCCAATAAGCCGGAGATTCAAGGAGTCTATCGGTTCGACAGATATCCTCCAAAGAAACTCTACTAGGAACAATTACATTGAAAAAGGAACATTGGTAGTTATTCGGAGATTGCGGGGTTTCTTCCGTCAGTGACCATATAGCTTTGTCAAAAAACTTGAATTAGAGGTTAAAGTCTTGGGAAGGAATGCATATACAATGGATGTTTTCTTCCCAATCTTTATGGCTCCTCCAAGCCAAAGCTTGGTAGATGTGATTTTCCACTCTTGAACAAGCTCAGGCATCTGCATTTTGACTTTTCCAGAAAGTCCTTCGTTAGATATGATCAAGGGTTGAGTATTTGGTTCTATGCATTCCAGCTCCACTGTTATATCTGACGTATTAGTAGTATAATATAAAATGACTCTACCGCTTGCATTGATACTATGTTGTAATTCAGCAGCAGTCATAGTGGGAGACGACAGGAGGAATGATTGGTGGAAAAGATGTAATTGAGTCTGAAGATGTTGGGAAACAAGTTGGTGATGTTCAGTATTTATAGATAATTTCCTTGGAAACAGCACGAACCGAAGAATGAAGCACGGCCTCTATGTGTTACAACCTCCGCTCCTTAAACCAAACATCAGCTTTTACGAAATCTTCCATGATGGATTTGTTCACAACACTCTGTCTCTCTCCTTCTTTGAGGCCCTTAACAATCTGCAGAAATATAAGCATGATATTAGATTGTATCAAGCATACCGCGTCCCAAAGTCTAGTGACTTTAGCAAACTCTGCATCAAGGTCGATAATTCCAGCAAACCCTTGTTCAATCTTCATTCTCGCATCGGTCTTGTTTATCGCAACTTCATCAAACCACTGCTTTAGAAGAACTGACATTGAAGCATTGGTTGGGTGTAAGAAAGGCAACCTGAATATCAGTTATGGAAACCTTAGACCTCGAATACCGAAAAGCCAAGTCAGTCACATCATTGCGGCCAAGTCTTTGAACATCTCCATTCATAAATGCAGACACAGTAACAACTTCAGTGAGATTTCTAAGATGCCTGTGTATTGCATTAACAAGAGAATTAAAATGTGTCATATTTTTGTTCAGTGGCCCAGTCCAAGGAACGATTTTGTGCCTAACGGAAAGGACAGAGGCAATTCGACAGATCAGAAGGGCATACTCCTGATCGGCAGCTGGATATCAGTGATTTCAAAGAGATTTCAAAATCACATGATCCCTGGGAAGGAGCGCCGTGAAATTTACGCATATTGTCCCTCAGTTTTATGAATCCACGACGAATGCATTCAAATAATATCAACACCCCATCCGCAAAATTATGCGGGGATTCGAGAGCGTTCAAAGTGGTAACTAGAGCTTGTCCCCATGGAGTGAGTTTATGCTTCGCGTCAACGTATCCACGGCAATCTAGTAAACGGAGGATAACGCTGGAAAATATTTCATCGAAAGACGATAGAAGCTAAGCCGTCAACTTTAAATTAAACCTTAACACTTGCCGGTTTATCTGTTCTCTTCTCAATGGTTCTGGCAGCGTTATTCTCGAAATAAACCAAGTTAAGTAGGAAAGTTAGGTCGACCTTTGAGTTCTATAGCATCAGTATTCGACCCAGAGAGAACTATGCCTCTTGACGCACCAATTCTTCTTTGATTAGCTCATCTTCAACGGTCCATGATGCCAGCCGATTCGCATATAGAGATAGTTCATTACTGAATGTGATGTCAACTGACTTCGCCGTATCATACCAATAAACGATGATCTCCTTGTCAGCAATATCGGGGGTATGCTATACCATTTTTTGATGATGATAGTATCTAGCTATTGGTTGGCAGATCAGTCCTAGACATTGGGCCCTAATGTCTGTTAGGTCATTCAACAATCTTCGAAATTCCGGGCTATCGCCATCTGCAGGGAGTGTTTCAGTAACCTTTCCGGAAACAATCGCGTTCAAAATATGACTTCCGAGAAGCCCGCGAGATAAATAGAAGTACATTTCTTCAGGAAGCTGTGTCCCAAGGATTTCGTGGATATCAGAAGGAAACTCTGCTTTCAAAGGCAAAGGTTGAACTCTTCCATCTTCGTAAAGAACGACGGCATATGCGAGTCCTGTTCGAGCCTTCTTGAAGATGTCTGTAAATCCAGCAGACTTCCCGTTGGGATCTTCAGGATGATTCAGAAGCGCGTTGATTCCGCTCTGCCAATGCCGAACCCATTCAATGGAACCTCGGATTGTGTATTGATTTTGGTTGCCAGAGCCTGGTTCGAGAAGAGGATTTGTTGGAATCAGATCGAAACCAGAAAGCACACAAATATCGACAAATTGTTCGGTAGTAACGTTCCCCATCTCGCTTCTGAGCATTCCTTTATCAAGTATGTAAAATCTATTATCTCGTGGTTGGAGACTGTAAATAATCCTCGAAAGGTCGAAATCACCTTGTTTCTCGTAAATGTCGCCGTAACAGAGAGTTTCCGGGGGAGCATAGACAGCTTCAATATATCCTGTTTTCTCCAGGTAAAGAAGCTTCCTTATTAGCAGGCATACCGCTAACAATTCGCACCTGGGCCAAAGAAGAGTATGGAGCAACGATAAAGTCTATACTCCTTGCTCGAAGGATCTCGATAAAAAGATGATCAAAATCTGACATTTTGAACTGGCCTTAAAGAATTAGAGGTTTGAACCCCGGACTATATACCCGTCAAATTTAATTCCTTATGCGCTTCGGCGACTTTCCCCTTTTCAATCATATCCCAGGCCTGAGCTCTGCGCATTGCGAGACCTTTATCCGCATGAAGACCTTGCTCGTGTCTATTTTTATCGATGCCATTGAAAACAAAGACCATTTCAATATCATATGACATTAATTGTTCCAGTTCTTGGTGGATCCTAGTCGTAATAGTAATCGGGTATCCACCGACTACTGAGCAAAGGCTTTCTTTCATTAATCCGCTGGCTACAGTTTTCCGGATAAAAAGAGCGGCATCTATGCCTATCTTGAGGCCTTTTAGAGCAGACATGGGATGCTGGACTGCGCATCGAGTGCTCGTGATCAGAGCATCGAGACCGCGAACTGGGTTATAAGCTGGCGATTCCTGATATGCGGTACTTGTCATTGTGACTTTGGAAGGAAATGAAGATGGCGGGATTGATGTCTTAAAAGAAAGAACCAATCTTTAGTGGAGGTGATTCAGGAAACTCCACGAAGTCAACTGGGGCGAAGCATTGTCGAAGGTGATTAATTCATCGACATGGGATATATAGATACATCGAATCACATACTTATAAGGCCGTTACATTACGACAATATTCTTATCTGCAGCAACACTAATTAAACAGAATACCGTTCCACACAATGCGCATTTCAAAACAGTCTCGATTTCCACATTTGTATAGAGATGATTTTTATTTTTGTAAGCTATGCGCTTAGAAGTACGATAAGACCAAGTGTTACAACTAGCCTAAGTATTCGAACTTCTTACAAAGGGACATACCTAGCCTAAGTATTCGTATTTGGCTAGGAATATCTAACTTCCGCCTTCATACACCGTCAAGCCACCCTTTACCAATGACACTTGTTCTCATATTGCAGCAAAAAGTATTCTGTAACAATGGCTCAAAGAGGCTTGTCACTATTAGTTTGTGATCTTATATTATGGAATAACATCTACGCCATCTAAATCAACCCATTATCTCAGTATACACGATCTGCGATACTGCTCATCAACTTCATTGTCTACTTGTAAACAGCCCTCTTGTAGAAGGAATACATACCTGTTCCATCAAAGTCAAAGTCAAGACGGTATGAATAACAATCCTAGGCAAATGGCTTGAGAACCCTTTATATAATGCAATCGGCCCTTCGAACTTGATAGTCTTAACAAGACAATCTAAGGGAGTTTTATATAGCGTTCCACCTGCACTAAACCCATGCTTGACCTTGAATTCTGGAGCTTTACTAGCATTAGCTGGAGCTAGAAGAATTTCTCCCGGGATAACCTCCAAAGTACCCTTTTGGTTGTACATTCGAGTCATTACCACGTCGAAAGGGTGCATTACGCAACAAACCCCAAAGCCACTAAAGGCGCTAGCAAGGAGATGTTTTGGTGGCCCGTCATCCATGAAATACAATTGGCGTTTAGCAAAATTATAGGAAGGCTACATATTAGCTCGAAAATATGCAACGACAACCAACTGGACTGAAGATCCAGCTCCTGTTCGAAGTAAAGCTGCATCCATTCCTGTATTGATCAGGATGAATTGTTCTGGAATCAACCTCGATATAATCCCTTTATCCCTTCCTGTTTCCATATGGATTGGAATGCATTCAATGGCCCTTTGTAAATGTGTTGTGTTCCAACCTCTGTGAAAATGGGAGAATGCGACTGAAGACGAGTTTTGATCAAAAAGAATGGTGAACCTATACATGCTTTTCCGTTAATTCAATCCTACGAACGAAACCTACCTCCTAGAATCCCACAAATTGCGCCTCAATTGATGTTAGACGCCACTTTAAGAGGTTTCAAGTACCTGAAAACATGTCTAAAAGTGTGATGTAGCTTTCAATTTAGGATCATACTGATTGACATCACATTCTGATGCGCAGAACCGGTAATCATACGAGTCAAACCCCCTCTCACAGGTTCGTATAGGCCCAACCGACAACCATTCAACGCGATCTGGTAGACATACTTGCCAAAGTAAGAAAAGCGCAAATCTCATGATATACCGCGATGCCTAGTCCTTTTTGCCATGCTCTGAAACCTTCATATTTCGCGATAACCCGTAATGCCTGGAAGACACCTGTGTATGATTTCCTTGCCTGCCCTTCTTTCACCAATTCCCCTTGCAACTGCAGGCGAATTTTAACAACCTCAAAGGGGTTCGTCAGGGTGACCTAGGCTATCAGTTTGCCCAATCCCCATGATCCGGATAAACAAACCGCTCCACATGCCGCAAGACTCCCAGCAGATATATCAACCAGCAGGGACTTCACGGAGGACATATTTGGTGGAAACTGGCAATCAATAGCCTTGTGCCTTGCCTAAGATCCGAGAAAACCCGGCCTGCAATATATCGGTCGATTGTAAATATTTCACGGACAAAGTATGCGCAGCAGAATAGCAGAGTAGACTACCGATGCACCTTGTATATTGCAAACATCAGCATGTGGTGTGGGGCGCAGACTGAATAACAGCGATAACCTGATCCATCTATCCATTCACTTTAAAGTCTCAAGACCAATCCTCTGCTGGCATTTTGACCCTATTTTTGCAATAGCACTTCCCAAAGCCCCACCTGAATTGTGCTACTATTTATAAATCCATCTTGAACAGTATGGCTTACTACTGCGTGGCTGACTTTGAGATGCTGTCTGCGAAAGGGTCTCGCGAATCTTTGCATAGCATTTCTCTCGAAAGCGATCCAAGCGATATCAGCAGTCTCAATGATGAAGACTACGACGTTATCTCAAAAGAATCCCTCTCGGCAAATGACATCTCGTCTTCTGAGCTTGATTCTTCAGATGAGGAGGATACAGCAGTGAACTATCATGGCCTAGTGTACCCGCTGTCCCAGGTTGGCGATGATAGCGTTTACAGCGATCAGACACTTCAAATGTCTTTGTCGGCCGTTTCAGAGTCCATCAAATCAGGTTCTCTGTGCTCATCCCAGCAACAAGTATGCTTTCCGGGTGAGATGAAAACACAGAGCAGACCACTCGATCCCATTCACGCTCAAGATGGCATCAAGGCCGCAGGAACTATGTCTTCGAATATTACCTGCGTGTCCGATAGGGGATCTGAAATATCTTACGTCATCAACCCGGATCAAGCCATCCAAATCCTATACGTGGGAAACCTCAAGTACTTATACTCCATCATCAGTAAGATCCATTCAAGTCTATGGGAATTTCAATCCGCTTATTACGATAAAAAGATGTTGATGCGTGGCGATGATCAACGTATCAACGTCATCGTGTTGACCAATTTCCTTAAAGAGCCCCAAGCCGGATTCGTCGAAGAGTCGGGACTTCGGCCGGCAGTGCATATAGTAAAAGGATTCCTTCTACCTGGGCCCAGAGACAAGCTAAATATTGACTCCGAAATCAATATGGGCGAAGATCCACCCTCATCAACGACATCCATCCCTTCAGTCTTTCCATCAGAGAACTTTGTTCCTGATCTTATAATCGTGACAAACGAAGCTCAAGATTTCTCAATGGCTATTCGAGAACGTATTTTGGGGTTTGCGTATGACAGTTCAGTTCCATTGCTATATATTGGAGAAACTCCCCTTTCATTTCAATCCTCGTTATCGGACATAGCTACTGATCAATTTGTCACTTTCAATGCTCCTATTAAAAATAACTTGAATGGCAACGGAGGTTGTAAGAAAATTCAATCGTGTATTACGTTAGAGAATTTCCAAAACTTAGACGCTGTTGATTTTGGCCAAAGGCTTACGTATGCTATTGGAAAAAATAAGAACAAACAAAATGAAAAGATGAGCGCAGTGGGTGCTCTACGTATCACTGTACTAATTATCTTAGAAGATGGCAGCGACACGCCGGACCATGTCCAAAATCATCCTTGCGCTGGTCTTGGTCATTTTGCTTTTAGTCAATGTTGAGAAGTTTCTTAGGGAATTTCAGGGTCCAGCATCGCTAAAACCTCCGGCATCTCCAGTAATCGAAGATGCCATCGAATACCAACCGACACTAGTCTTTCATCAGGAAAATTCGGCTATAATTATGGATTGCCCGAAAGAAGTCCCTATTTGTGCCTTGCAAAAGCTCAAGACTATTTGGCTCCGCAATGATGAAATAATTCATAATAGGGACATTGAACCTGTTACGCATCCTCTCATTTGGAAGTTTATTATTCCAGAAGAATGGAAACGTGGTATACTGAGATTCAAAACTGATTCTCAGTTTGCACCGTTTATACGTGGCGATATAACGATTGACTTTCGTCAATTTGAGGCGGATAAAAAGTCCAGAGATTCAAAACTTACCGAAGTTTCAACGCTAGATGTGATAGAGACGAATGTAAATGAGCCTCAACGTGGGCTGGAAGATCAAAAAGTAGAAATGAATGAACAAAGTATCAAGCAGCAAGCCGAGGCGTGGGGTCCGTATAGAAGCTTCGTTGATCAAGTCTTCTCGAGTGTTGGAGATCATCGAGAGTTAAATATAGACATCTTCGCCCCTCAAAGGCTTCTCAATTCTGTCAAAGGTTTTGCATCGAGACGCAAACTTTTTGAAAGAGTGTCCAACGGTTCAAACCTAGACTTTCTTCCCGACGAGATCGAGAAAATTTTAAAAGTAGCATCGAAACAAGTATCCCTTACCCTTCACGATCTTGAAAACGCGGTTAAAGAACTCGATCACAAGTACAGTTCTGCATCAATGCTAGCTCGATATCCCGTTGAGCTTGCCAAAGGACTTCACCTCTCCGAAAACACAAGAAAAGCATGGAATAATATTCTTATGGTTGAGCGTGAAAACCTCAAGATTGCCCAGAGGCAAGCCTTGTTTTTGAAGAAAAAGCTTTTCAGGAAATTGGAGACCCGAGTTCAGAAAATAAGAAATCGTGGGAAGAAGAATCTCTAAATCTGCTTCCAATTGTGATTTGGCTTTTCTGCTATACTTTTGTGCCAGGGGATTTGGGCTGCATTAGAACCGGATCTTTGTGTATTTAGGTGAAAACCTTGTGAATCGACTCATCGTTGTACAATGGTCTAACTTGTAAATTGTGGTTTGCTTGTAAAAAGGGGTTTGGCTGTTTCGCCCAATCCCAAAAAATAAATCGCGTCTTCCCTAGCTGGTGTTAGCCAACTTGTATGTCTATCTCATGGTACGCTTTCTGGCTCCAAGAAAAACAAATGCATAGTGCAAGGAGAAACACATTACTTCGTTAAGCATAAATGTACATATATCCTTTTTAAGAAAGTAAATTTCCTACAGCAAAATCCTGTAGAAAATGTCGAGATTTATACGGACTGGTTATCATTTACAATTTCTGTGCAAAACAGAAATTGTCTACGATAGAGAAACGCTACAAGCCTTCTACAGACTCCTCTGAAAACCTTTCAAAGATATTATTCGACATATATTTGTAGTCTATATGACGTTAAGCCCAATTTGGACATCGATATGGTTAAGAGGTCTTGGACTCTTGATCTCACGAGACAGTATATTATTCAAAATCAAAAAATCGTGCGGATCCCTTTAAATTTCACTTTATCTTTTGTACGTGATAATGTTTATCGGGGTAACTGGATCTCTCTGTTCAGGCCGGTCGGAGATTGCGTCTTATCTCGAACAAGTTCATTCATTCACCCGTCTTTACCTTTCCATTTCGTCTGAACATAATAGTTTCTCGTCCCCAGCCGAACTACTTCATTACGTTACGACAAAATGGAGACAAAACTTTGTTACAACGGATTTAGACAACAAAGAACTTGTCGAGAAATATTCAAAGCGGCCATTCTTTTTGTTGGTCACTGTTGATGGTCCTGTTTTATTACGATATCAAAGATACAAGTCAAAGTACCTTCTATGCCCCATCATGCTTTAATTCCATAGATACTCCAACACTATATCTCTCGAGAATTTCCTCTCATTGTCCGATGAAAATCTTTACAAGCCTAAAACTGGAATCGCTCAACTCTTTCATTCATCACCCTTGCATATTTTAAATACCTATTCTACCATTCCATCTCTGCGTATTCATCTCGATGTACTGGATTTACGGTTAACTACTCGCTTGCGTCCAAACTGGGATACATATTTCATGAAACTAGCTCATCTTGCTTCGCAGCGTTCGAATTGTATGAAAAGGCGTGTAGGCTGTGTTCTTGTTTCAAACAACCGCGTGATCGCAACGGGATACAATGGAACGCCTCGTAATATAAAGAATTGCAACGAAGGGGGCTGTGAACGCTGCAACTCAGGAATAGGATCTGGACAAGGCCTGGGAAATTGCTTTTGCCTTCACGCCGAGGAGAATGCTTTACTTGAAGCCGGACAGGAAAGAATTTCAGGTGCAGTGATTTATTGTGATACTTGTCCATGCATCACTTGTTCTGTCAAGATTGTGCAGACAGGCGTCAGGGAGGTTGTTTATAACATCGAATATACAGTCGATAGAACGGCTGCGAGGATTCTTAGAGAAGGAGGTGTTGTTCTGAGGCAGTATATTCTCGAGGATCAACTGGCAAATAAGGTTGACGAGTTGCGGATCACAGAAAACAGGTTCTAGAGCAGTAACCAAAGCACACATGTTTGACGTTGAAGTTATGTCATGGTAACTGTTCAATTTTGACCATTGCCAGCAGAACGAGTACAAGGACAACCGGAAGGACTTTGTTAACAGACTAACTGTTACGAAAATGATCAAAGTAACCGGGAGACGCTGACGGACAGATCGATAGTAGACTATTACACTACGATAATATTGATAAAGGGCCCTGCTTTCTAGGTGAAAAAAGACACGTATGATTCAGCAAGACTTTACCAAAAATACTACCTTCAAATGTCGTATTCACATGGGAACAGTCCAGAATTCATAACACCCAACAAAAGGTCCACCACAAGCTTCTGATTCCACGCCTCTTGCCGTATTGGTACGGTGTATCTGGAGGATACATTCTTAGATTTTCTGTTTATGATCTGAGTTGAATCATCGTATCATTTGATTCTTGCATTGATCGTCTGGAATGGATGAACTCATTCTTCACACTACATTGTGCTGAAGTGCCAAAACGCCACGCCGCCCTTAATCAGGCCATCACACCACTTCCGATGGCTTGGAACATATCTTTTCTCTTTGCCTGCTTCCATGTTCTTTTGAACTTTGACATTCCTGAAAACCGCCTTCATCTGTCACATTGCAGTCAATTCTCGAGTCCAAAATCTATAAAATGGCCTGCTGTTCGCTCTTCTTCCTCC